>CAWUFW010021017.1:0-133242 GCA_963921515.1 Calotriton arnoldi
TTCTCCAGATGGTCATGAATGGTGATTTTTTAATGTTTAATCTTTTGACTGTAAATAACTATTGCATGTGAACTATCACTTTTGGAACTAAAATAAGTGTGTTTAGAGTCATTTTCCTGCCTGAAATCGGTCAAAATAGAAGCTTCTGAGTAGGAGGAAAAGTCTGTAAAAATGGCAATTTTGGTCACTGTGAGGCCTTAAAAAGTGGTCATTCAACATGAGGCACGATCCAATTGACATTTTGAATCATTTTTTGTACAGTACAAAAAATCAATTTTCTGATGAAAAGCAATGACCCGAACTTCACTCTCCAGATGGTCAGGAATGGTGATTTTTTAATGTTTAATCTTTTGACTGTAAATAACTATTGCATGTGAATTATCACTTTTGGAACTAAAATAAGTGTGTTTAGAGTCATTTTCCTGCCCGAAATCGGTCAAAATAGAAGCTTCTGAGTAGGAGGAAAAGTCTGTAAAAATGGCAATTTTGGTCACTGTGAGGCCTTAAAAAGTGGTTATTCAACATGAGGCACAATCCAATTGACATTTTGAATCATTTTTTGTACAGTTCAAAAAATCAATTTTCTGATGAAAAACGATGAACCCGGATCTGTCGAACTTTCTCCAGATGGTCATGAATGGTGATTTTTTAATGTTTAATCTTTTGACGGTAAACAACTATTGCATGTGAATTATCACTTTTGGAACTTAAATAAGTGAGTTTAGAGTCATTTTCCTGCCTGAAATCAGTCAAAATAGACCCTTCTGAGTAGTAGGAAAGGTCTATAAAAATGCAATTTTGGTCACTGTGAGGCTTTAAAAAGTGGTTATTCAACATGAGGCACAATCCAATTGACATTTTGAAACATTTTTTGTACAGTCCAAAAAATCAATTTTCTGATGAAAAACGATGAACTGTCGAACTTTCTCCAGATGGTCATGAATGGAGATTTTTTTAATGTTTATTGTTTAATGTTTAATCTTTTGACTGTAAATAACTATTGCATGTGAACTATCACTTTTGGAACTAAATAAGTGTGTTTAGAGTCTGTTTCCTGCCTGAAACCGGTCAAAATAGAAGCTTCTGAGTAGGAGGAAAAGTCTGTAAAAATGCCAATTTTGGTCACTGTGAGGCTTTAAAAAGTGGTTATTCAACATGAGGCACGATCCAATTGACATTTTGAATCATTTTTTGTGCAGTCCCAAAAAATCAATTTTCTGCTGAAAAACGATGACCCCGGACCTGTCGAACTTTCTCCAGATGGTCAGTAATGGTGATTTTTTAATGTGTAATCTTTTGACTGTAAATAACTATTGCATGTGAACTATCACTTTTGGAACTAAATAAGTGTTTAGAGTCATTTTCCTGCCCGAAATCAGTCAAAATAGACGCTTCTGAGTAGGAGGAAAAGTCTGTAAAAATGGCAATTTTGGTCATTGTTAGGCTTTAAAAAGTGGTTATTCAACATGAGGCACGATCCAATTGACATTTTGAATCATTTTTTGTACAGTCCAAAAAATCAATTTTCTGATGAAAAACGATGACCCTGGACCTGTCAAACTTTCTCCAGATGGTCAGTAATGGTGATTTTTTAATGTATAATCTTTTGCCTGTAAATAACTATTGCAGATGAATTATCACTTTTGGAACAAAAATAAGTGTGTTTAGAGTCTATTTCCTGCCCGAAATCGGCCATAATAGAAGCTTCTGAGTAGGAGGAAAAGTCTGTAAAAATGGCAATTTTAGTCACTGTGAGGCTTTAAAAAGTGGTTATTCAACATGAGGCACAATCCAATTGACATTTTGAATCATTTTTTGTACAGTCCAAAAAATCAATTTTCTGATGAAAAACGATGACCCCGGACCTGTCAAACTTTCTCCAGATGGTCAGTAATGGTGATTTATTAATGTTTAATCTTTTGCCTGTAAATAACTATTGCAGATGAATTATCACTTTTGGAACAAAAATAAGTGTGTTTAGAGTCATTTTCCTGCCCGAAATCGGCCATAATAGAAGCTTCTGAGTAGGAGGAAAAGTCTGTAAAAATGGCAATTTTGGTCACTGTGAGGCTTTAAAAAGTGGTTATTCAACATGAGGCTCAATCCAATTGACATTTTGAATCATTTTTTGTACAGTCCAAAAAATCAATTTTCTGATGAAAAACGATGACCCCGGACCTGTCGAACTTTCTCCAGATGGTCAGGAATGGTGATTTTTTAATGTTTAATCTTTTGACTGTAAATAACTATTGCATGTGAACTATCACTTTTGGAACTAAATAAGTGTTTAGAGTCATTTTCCTGCCTGAAATCTGCCATAATAGAAGCTTCTGAGTAGGAGGAAAGGTCTGTAAAAATGGCAATTTTGGTCACTGTGAGGCTTTAAAAAGTGGTTATTCAACATGAGGCACGATCCAATTGACATTTTGAATCATTTTTTGTACAGTCCAAAAAATCAATTTTCTGATGAAAAGCAATGACGAACTTTCTCCAGATGGTCAGGAATGGTGATTTTTAAATTTTTAGTCTTTTGACTGTAAATAACTATTGCATGTTAATTATCACTTTTGGAACTAAAATAAGTGTGTTTAGAGTCATTTTCCTGCCCGAAATCGGTCAAAATAGAAGCTTCTGAGTAGGAGGAAAAGTCTGTAAAAATGGCAATTTTGGTCACTGTGAGACCTTAAAAAGTGGTTATTCAACATGAGGCACGATCCAATTGACATTTTGAATCATTTTTTGTGCAGTCCAAAAAAATCAATTTTCTGCTGAAAAACGATGACCCCGGACCTGTCGAACTTTCTCCAGATGGTCAGTAATGGTGATTTTTTAATGTGTAATCTTTTGACTGTAAATAACTATTGCATGTGAACTATCACTTTTGGAACTAAAATAAGTGTGTTTAGAGTCATTTTCCTGCCCGAAATCAGTCAAAATAGAAGCTTCTGAGTAGGAGGAAAAGTCTGTAAAAATGGCAATTTTGGTCACTGTGAGGCTTTAAAAAGTGGTTATTCAACATGAGGCACGATCCAATTGACATTTTGAATCATTTTTTGTACAGTCCAAAAAATCAATTTTCTGATGAAAAACGATGACCCCGGACCTGTCGAACTTTCTCCAGATGGTCAGTAATGGTGATTTTTTAATGTTTAATCTTTTCCCTGTAAATAACTATTGCATGTGAATTATCACTTTTGGAACTAAAATAAGTGTGTTTAGAGTCATTTTCCTGCCCGAAATCAGTCAAAATAGACGCTTCTGAGTAGGAGGAAAGGTCTATAAAAATGGCAATTTTGGTCACTGTGAGGCTTTAAAAAGTGGTTATTCAACATGAGGCACAATCCAATTGACATTTTGAATCATTTTTTGTACAGTCCAAAAAATCAATTTTCTGATGAAAAACGATGACCCCGGACCTGTCGAACTTTCTCCACATGGTCATGAATGGTGATTTTTAATGTTTAATCTTTTGACTGTAAATAAATAATGCATGTGAACTATCACTTTTGGAACTAAATAAGTGTGTTTAGAGTCTGTTTCCTGCCTGAAACCGGTCAAAATAGAAGCTTCTGAGTAGGAGGAAAAGTCTGTAAAAATGGCAATTTTGGTCACTGTGAGGCCTTAAAAAGTGGTTATTCAACATGAGGCACGATCCAATTGACATTTTGAATCATTTTTTGTACAGTCCAAAAAATCAATTTTCTGATGAAAAGCAATGACGAACTTTCTCCAGATGGTCAGGAATGGTGATTTTTAAATTTTTAGTCTTTTGACTGTAAATAACTATTGCATGTTAATTATCACTTTTGGAACTAAAATAAGTGTGTTTAGAGTCATTTTCCTGCCCGAAATCGGTCAAAATAGAAGCTTCTGAGTAGGAGGAAAAGTCTGTAAAAATGGCAATTTTGGTCACTGTGAGACCTTAAAAAGTGGTTATTCAACATGAGGCACGATCCAATTGACATTTTGAATAATTTTTTGTACAGTCCAAAAAATCAATTTTCTGATGAAAAACGATGACCCCGGACCTGTCGAACTTTCTCCAGATGGTCATGAATGGTGATTTTTTAATGTTTAATCTTTTGACTGTAAATAACTATTGCATGTGAATTATCACTTTTGGAACTTAAATAAGTGTGTTTAGAGTCATTTTCCTGCCTGAAATCAGTCAAAATAGACGCTTCTGAGTAGGAGGAAAGGTCTATAAAAATGGCAATTTTGGTCACTGTGAGGCTTTAAAAAGTGGTTATTCAACATGAGGCACGATCCAATTGACATTTTGAATCATTCTTTGTACAGTCCAAAAAATCAATTTTCTGATGAAAAGCAATGACGAACTTTCTCCAGATGGTCAGGAATGGTGATTTTTTAATGTTTAATCTTTTGCCTGTAAATAACTATTGCAGATGAATTATCACTTTTGGAACAAAAATAAGTGTGTTTAGAGTCATTTTCCTGCCCGAAATCAGTCAAAATAGAAGCTTCTGAGTAGGAGGAAAAGTCTGTAAAAATGGCAATTTTGGTCACTGTGAGGGTTTAAAAAGTGGTTATTCAACATGAGGCACAATCCAATTGACATTTTGAATCAATTTTTGTACAGTCCAAAAAATCAATTTTCTGATGAAAAACGATGACCCCGGACCTGTCAAACTTTCTCCAGATGGTCATGAATGGTGATTTTTTAATGTTTAATCTTTTGACTGTAAATAAATAATGCATGTGAACTATCACTTTTGGAACTAAATAAGTGTGTTTAGAGTCTGTTTCCTGCCTGAAACCGGTCAAAATAGAAGCTTCTGAGTAGGAGGAAAAGTCTGTAAAAATGGCAATTTTGGTCACTGTGAGGCTTTAAAAAGTGGTTATTCAACATGAGGCACGATCCAATTGACATTTTGAATCATTTTTTGTACAGTCCAAAAAATTAAATTTCTGATGAAAAGCAATGACCCTGGACCTGTCAATCTATCTCCAGATGGTCAGTAATGGTGATTTTTTAATGTTTAATCTTTTGACTGTAAATAACTATTGCATGTGAACTATCACTTTTGGAACTAAAATAAGTGTGTTTAGAGTCATTTTCCTGCCCGAAATCTGTCATAATAGAAGCTTCTGAGTAGGAGGAAAGGTCTGTAAAAATGGCAATTTTGGTCACTGTGAGGCTTTAAAAAGTGGTTATTCAACATGAGGCACAATCCAATTGACATTTTGAATCATTTTTTGTACAGTCCAAAAAATCAATTTTCTGATGAAAAACGATGACCCCGGACCTGTCAAACTTTCTCCAGATGGTCAGGAATGGTGATTTTTTAATGTTTAATCTTTTGACTGTAAATAACTATTGCATGTGAGTTATCACTTTTGGAACTAAAATAAGTGTGTTTAGAGTCATTTTCCTGCCCGAAATCAGTCAAAATAGAAGCTTCTGAGTAGGAGGAAAAGTCAGTAAAAATGGCAATTTTGGTCACTGTGAGGCCTTAAAAAGTGGTTATTCAACATGAGGTACAATACAATTGACATTTTGAATAATTTTTTGCACAGTCCAAAAAATCCATTTTCTGATGAAAAACGATGACCCCGGACCTGTCAAACTTTCTCCAGATGGTCATGAATGGTGATTTTTTAATGTTTAATCTTTTGACTGTAAATAAATATTGCATGTGAACTATCACTTTTGGAACTAAATAAGTGTGTTTAGAGTCTGTTTCCTGCCTGAAACCGGTCAAAATAGAAGCTTCTGAGTAGGAGGAAAAGTCTGTAAAAATGGCAATTTTGGTCACTGTGAGGCCTTAAAAAGTGGTTATTCAACATGAGGCACGATCCAATTGACATTTTGAATCATTTTTTGTACAGTCCAAAAAATCAATTTTCTGATGAAAACGATGACTCCGGACCTTCGAACTTTCTCCAGATGGTCAGGAATGGTGATTTTTAAATTTTTAATCTTTTGACTGTAAATAACTATTGCATGTGTAATTATCACTTTTGGAACTAAAATAAGTGTGTTTAGAGTCATTTTCCTGCCCAAAATCGGTCAAAATAGAAGCTTCTGAGTAGGAGGAAAAGTCTGTAAAAATGGCAATTTTGGTCACTGTGAGACCTTAAAAAGTGGTTATTCAAAATGAGGCACGATCCAATTGACATTTTGAATCATTTTTTGTACAGTCCAAAAAAATCAATTTTCTGATGAAAAACGATGAACCCGGACCTGTCAAACTTTCTCCAGATGGTCAGTAATGGTGATTTTTTAATGTATAATCTTTTGCCTGTAAATAACTATTGCAGATGAATTATCACTTTTGGAACAAAAATAAGTGTGTTTAGAGTCTATTTCCTGCCCGAAATCGGCCATAATAGAAGCTTCTGAGTAGGAGGAAAAGTCTGTAAAAATGGCAATTTTAGTCACTGTGAGGCTTTAAAAAGTGGTTATTCAACATGAGGCACAATCCAATTGACATTTTGAATCATTTTTTGTACAGTCCAAAAAATCAATTTTCTGATGAAAAACGATGAACCCGGATCTGTCTAACTTTCTCCAGATGGTCATGAATGGTGATTTTTTAATGTTTAATCTATTGACGGTAAATAACTATTGCATGTGAACTATCACTTTTGGAACTAAATAAGTGTTTAGAGTCATTTTCCTGCCTGAAATCTGCCATAATAGAAGCTTCTGAGTAGGAGGAAAGGTCTATAAAAATGGCAATTTTGGTCACTGTGAGGCTTTAAAAAGTGGTTATTCAACATGAGGCACAATCCAATTGACATTTTGAAATCATTTTTTGTACAGTCCAAAAAATCAATTTTCTGATGAAAAACGATGAACCCGGACCTGTCGAAACTTTCTCCAGATGGTCATGAATGGTGATTTTTTAATGTTTAATCTTTTGCCTGTAAATAACTATTGCATGTGAACTATCACTTTTGGAACTAAAATAAGTGTGTTTAGAGTCATTTTCCTGCCCGAAATCTGTCATAATAGAAGCTTCTGAGTAGGAGGAAAGGTCTGTAAAAATGGCAATTTTGGTCACTGTGAGGCCTTAAAAAGTGGTTATTCAACATGAGGCACGATCCAATTGACATTTTGAATCATTTTTTGTACAGTCCAAAAAATCAATTTTCTGATGAAAACGATGACCCGTACCTGTCGAACTTTCTCCAGATGGTCAGGAATGGTGATTTTTAAATGTTTAGTCTTTTGACTGTAACTAACTATTGCATGTGAATTATCACTTTTGGAACTAAAATAAGTGTGTTTAGAGTCATTTTCCTGCCCGAAATCGGTCAAAATAGAAGCTTCTGAGTAGGAGGAAAAGTCTGTAAAAATGGCAATTTTGGTCACTGTGAGGCCTTAAAAAGTGGTTATTCAACATGAGGCACGATCCAATTGACATTTTAAATAATTTTTTGTACAGTCCAAAAAATCAATTTTCTGATGAAAAACGATGACCCCGGACCTGTCGAACTTTCTCCACATGGTCATGAATGGTGATTTTTTCATATTTAATCATTTGACTGTAAATAACTATTGCATGTGAATTATCACTTTTGGAACTAAAATAAGTGTGTTTAGAGTCATTTTCCTGCCTGAAATCAGTCAAAATAGAAGCTTCTGAGTAGGAGGAAAGGTCTATAAAAATGGCAATTTTGGTCACTGTGAGGCTTTAAAAAGTGGTTATTCAACATGAGGCACGATCCAATTGACATTTTGAATCATTCTTTATACAGTCCAAAAAAATCAATTTTCTGATGAAAAACGATGACCCCGGACCTGTCGAACTTTCTCCAGATGGTCAGGAATGGTGATTTTTTAATGTTTAATCTTTTGCCTGTAAATAACTATTGCATATGAATTATCACTTTTGGAACTAAAATAAGTGTGTTTAGAGTCATTTTCCTGCCCGAAATCAGTCAAAATAGAAGCTTCTGAGTAGGAGGAAAGGTCTATAAAAATGGCAATTTTGGTCACTGTGAGGCTTTAAAAAGTGGTTATTCAACATGAGGCACAATACAATTGACATTTTGAATCATTTTTTGTACAGTCCAAAAAATCAATTTTCTGATGAAAAACGATGACCCCGGACCTGTCAAACTTTCTCCAGATGGTCAGGAATGGTGATTTTTTAATGTTTAATCTTTTGACTGTAAATAACTATTGCATGTGAACTATCACTTTTGGAACTAAAATAAGTGTGTTTAGAGTCATTTTCCTGCCCAAAATCGGTCAAAATAGAAGCTTCTGAGTAGGAGGAAAAGTCTGTAAAAATGGCAATTTTGGTCACTGTGAGGCTTTAAAAAGTGGTTATTCAACATGAGGCACGATCCAATTGACATTTTGAATCATTTTTTGTACAGTCCAAAAATCAATTTTCTGATGAAAAACGATGACCCCGGACCTGTCGAACTTTCTCCAGATGGTCAGTAATGGTGATTTTTTAATGTTTAATCTTTTGACTGTAAATAACTATTGCATGTGAACTATCACTTTTGGAACTAAAATAAGTGTGTTTAGAGTCATTTTCCTGCCCGAAATCAGTCAAAATAGAAGCTTCTGAGTAGGAGGAAAGGTCTATAAAAATGGCAATTTTGGTCACTGTGAGGCTTTAAAAAGTGGTTATTCAACATGAGGCACAATCCAATTGACATTTTGAATCATTTTTTGTACAGTCCAAAAAATCAATTTTCTGATGAAAAACGATGACCCCGGACCTGTCGAACTTTCTCCACATGGTCATGAATGGTGATTTTTTAATGTTTAATCTATTGACTGTAAATAACTATTGCATGTGAACTATCACTTTTGGAACTAAAATAAGTGTGTTTAGAGTCATTTTCCTGCCCAAAATCAGTCAAAATAGAAGCTTCTGAGTAGGAGGAAAAGTCTGTAAAAATGGCAATTTTGGTCACTGTGAGGCCTTAAAAAGTGGTTATTCAACATGAGGCACAATCCAATTGACATTTTGAATCATTTTTTGTACAGTCCAAAAAATCAATTTTCTGATGAAAAACGATGACCCCGGACCTGTCAAACTTTCTCCAGATGGTCAGGAATGGTGATTTTTTAATGTTTAATCTTTTGACTGTAAATAACTATTGCATGTGAACTATCACTTTTGGAACTAAAATAAGTGTGTTTAGAGTCATTTTCCTGCCCGAAATCGGTCAAAATGGAAGCTTCTGAGTAGGAGGAAAAGTCTGTAAAAATGGCAATTTTGGTCACTGTGAGGCCTTAAAAAGTGGTTATTCAACATGAGGCACGATCCAATTGACATTTTGAATCATTTTTTGTACAGTCCAAAAAATCAATTTTCTGATGAAAAACGATGACCCCGGACCTGTCGAACTTTCTCCAGATGGTCAGGAATGGTGATTTTTAAATGTTTAATCTTTTGACTGTAAATAACTATTGCATGTGAATTATCACTTTTGGAACTAAAATAAGTGTGTTTAGAGTCATTTTCCTGCCCGAAATCGGTCAAAATAGAAGCTTCTGAGTAGGAGGAAAAGTCTGTAAAAATGGCAATTTTGGTCACTGTGAGGCCTTAAAAAGTGGTTATTCAACATGAGGCACGATCCAATTGACATTTTGAATCATTTTTTGTACAGTCCAAAAAATCAATTTTCTGATGAAAAACGATGACCCCGGACCTGTCAAACTTTCTCCAGATGGTCAGTAATGGTGATTTTTTAATGTTTAATCTTTTGCCTGTAAATAACTATTGCATATGAATTATCACTTTTGGAACTAAAATAAGTGTGTTTAGAGTCATTTTCCTGCCCGAAATCGGTCAAAATAGAAGCTTCTGAGTAGGAGGAAAAGTCTGTAAAAATGGCAATTTTGGTCACTGTGAGGCTTTAAAAAGTGGTTATTCAACATGAGGCACAATCCAATTGACATTTTGAATCATTTTTTGTACAGTCCAAAAAATCAATTTTCTGATGAAAAACGATGACCCCGGACCTGTCGAACTTTCTCCACATGGTCATGAATGGTGATTTTTTAATGTTTAATCTATTGACTGTAAATAACTATTGCATGTGAACTATCACTTTTGGAACTAAAATAAGTGTGTTTAGAGTCATTTTCCTGCCCGAAATCTGTCAAAATGGAAGCTTCTGAGTAGGAGGAAAGGTCTATAAAAATGGCAATTTTGGACACTGTGAGGCTTTAAAAAGTGGTTATTCAACATGAGGCACAATCCAATTGACATTTTGAATCATTTTTTGTACAGTCCAAAAAATCAATTTTCTGATGAAAAACGATGACCCCGGACCTGTCGAAAGTTTCTCCAGATGGTCAGGAATGGTGATTTTTTAATGTTTAATCTTTTGCCTGTAAATAACTATTGCATGTGAATTATCACTTTTGGAACTAAAATAAGTGTGTTTAGAGTCATTTTCCTGCCCAAAATCGGTCAAAATAGAAGCTTCTGAGTAGGAGGAAAGGTCTGTAAAAATGGCAATTTTGGTCACTGTGAGGCTTTAAAAAGTGGTTATTCAACATGAGGCACGATCCAATTGACATTTTGAATCATTTTTTGTACAGTCCAAAAAAATCAATTTTCTGATGAAAAACGATGACCCCGGACCTGTCGAACTTTCTCCAGATGGTCAGGAATGGTGATTTTTTAATGTTTTATCTTTTGACTGTAAATAACTATTGCATGTGAATTATCACTTTTGGAACTAAAATAAGTGTGTTTAGAGTCATTTTCCTGCCCGAAATCGGTCAAAATAGAAGCTTCTGAGTAGGAGGAAAAGTCTGTAAAAATGGCAATTTTGGTCACTGTGAGGCTTTAAAAAGTGGTTATTCAACATGAGGCACGATCCAATTGACATTTTGAATCATTTTTTGTACAGTCCAAAAAATCAATTTTCTGATGAAAAACGATGACCCCGGACCTGTCAAACTTTCTCCAGATGGTCATGAATGGTGATTTTTTAATGTTTAATCTTTTGACTGTAAATAACTATTGCATGTGAACTATCACTTTTGGAACTAAAATAAGTGTGTTTAGAGTCATTTTCCTGCCCGAAATCGGTCAAAATAGAAGCTTCTGAGTAGGAGGAAAAGTCTGTAAAAATGGCAATTTTGGTCACTGTGAGGCTTTAAAAAGTGGTTATTCAACATGAGGCACGATCCAATTGACATTTTGAATCATTTTTTGTACAGTCCAAAAAATCAATTTTCTGATGAAAAACAATGACCCCGGACCTGTCGAACTTTCTCCAGATGGTCAGGAATGGTGATTTTTTAATGTTTAATCTTTTGACTGTAAATAACTATTGCATATGAATTATCACTTTTGGAACTAAAATAAGTGTGTTTAGAGTCATTTTCCTGCCCGAAATCGGTCAAAATAGAAGCTTCTGAGTAGGAGGAAAGGTCTGTAAAAATGGCAATTTTGGTCACTGTGAGGCTTTAAAAAGTGGTTATTCAACATGAGGCACAATCCAATTGACATTTTGAATCATTTTTTGTACAGTCCAAAAAATCAATTTTCTGATGAAAAACGATGACCCCGGACCTGTCGAACTTTCTCCAGATGGTCAGGAATGGTGATTTTTTAATGTTTAATCTTTTGACTGTAAATAACTATTGCATGTGAACTATCACTTTTGGAACTAAAATAAGTGTGTTTAGAGTCATTTTCCTGCCCGAAATCAGTCAAAATAGAAGCTTCTGAGTAGGAGGAAAAGTCAGTAAAAATGGCAATTTTGGTCACTGTGAGGCCTTAAAAAGTGGTTATTCAACATGAGGCACAATCCAATTGACATTTTGAATCATTTTTTGTACAGTCCAAAAAATCAATTTTCTGATGAAAAACGATGACCCCGGACCTGTCAAACTTTCTCCACATGGTCATGAATAGTGATTTTTTAATGTTTAATCTTTTGACTGTAAATAACAATTGCATGTGAACTATCACTTTTGGAACTAAAATAAGTGTGTTTAGAGTCATTTTCCTGCCCGAAATCGGTCAAAATAGAAGCTTCTGAGTAGGAGGAAAAGTCTGTAAAAATGGCAATTTTGGTCACTGTGAGGCCTTAAAAAGTGGTTATTCAACATGAGGCACGATCCAATTGACATTTTGAATCATTTTTTGTACAGTCCAAAAAATCAATTTTCTGATGAAAAACGATGACCCGGACCTGTCGAACTTTCTCCAGATGGTCAGGAATGGTGATTTTTTAATGTTTAATCTTTTGACTGTAAATAACTATTGCATGTGAATTATCACTTTTGGAACTAAAATAAGTGTGTTTAGAGTCATTTTCCTGCCCGAAATCGGTCAAAATAGAAGCTTCTGAGTAGGAGGAAAAGTCTGTAAAAATGGCAATTTTGGTCACTGTGAGGCCTTAAAAAGTGGTTATTCAACATGAGGCACGATCCAATTGACATTTTGAATCATTTTTTGTACAGTCCAAAAAATCAATTTTCTGATGAAAAACGATGACCCCGGACCTGTCAAACTTTCTCCAGATGGTCAGTAATGGTGATTTTTTAATGTTTAATCTTTTGACTGTAAATAACTATTGCAGATGAATTATCACTTTTGGAACTAAAATAAGTGTGTTTAGAGTCATTTTCCTGCCCGAAATCGTTCAAAATAGAAGCTTCTGAGTAGGAGGAAAAGTCTGTAAAAATGGCAATTTTGGTCACTGTGAGGCTTTAAAAAGTGGTTATTCAACATGAGGCACAATCCAATTGACATTTTGAATCATTTTTTGTACAGTCCAAAAAATCAATTTTCTGATGAAAAACGATGACCCCGGACCTGTCGAACTTTCTCCACATGGTCATGAATGGTGATTTTTTAATGTTTAATCTATTGACTGTAAATAACTATTGCATGTGAATTATCACTTTTGGAACTAAAATAAGTGTGTTTAGAGTCATTTTCCTGCCCGAAATCGGTCAAAATAGAAGCTTCTGAGTAGGAGGAAAGGTCTATAAAAATGGCAATTTTGGTCACTGTGAGGCTTTAAAAAGTGGTTATTCAACATGAGGCACAATCCAATTGACATTTTGAATCATTTTTTGTACAGTCCAAAAAATCAATTTTCTGATGAAAAACGATGACCCCGGACCTGTCGAACTTTCTCCAGATGGTCATGAATGGTGATTTTTTAATGTTTAATCTTTTCCCTGTAAATAACTATTGCATGTGAACTATCACTTTTGGAACTAAAATAAGTGTGTTTAGAGTCATTTTCCTGCCCGAAATCGGTCAAAATAGAAGCTTCTGAGTAGGAGGAAAGGTCTGTAAAAATGGCAATTTTGGTCACTGTGAGGCTTTAAAAAGTGGTTATTCAACATGAGGCACGATCCAATTGACATTTTGAATCATTTTTTGTACAGTCCAAAAAATCAATTTTCTGATGAAAAACGATGACCCCGGACCTGTCGAACTTTCTCCAGATGGTCAGTAATGGTGATTTTTTAATGTTTAATCTTTTGACTGTAAATAACTATTGCATGTGAACTATCACTTTTGGAACTAAAATAAGTGTGTTTAGAGTAATTTTCCTGCCCGAAATCAGTCAAAATAGAAGCTTCTGAGTATGCGGAAAAGTCTGTAAAAATGGCAATTTTGGTCACTGTGAGGCTTTAAAAAGTGGTTATTCAACATGAGGCACGATCCAATTGACATTTTGAATCATTTTTTGTACAGTCCAAAAAATCAATTTTCTGATGAAAAACGATGACCCCGGACCTGTCGAACTTTCTCCAGATGGTCAGGAATGGTGATTTTTTAATGTTTAATCTTTTGACTGTAAATAACTATTGCATGTGAACTATCACTTTTGGAACTAAAATAAGTGTGTTTAGAGTCATTTTCCTGCCCGAAATCAGTCAAAATAGAAGCTTCTGAGTAGGAGGAAAAGTCTGTAAAAATGGCAATTTTGGTCACTGTGAGGCTTTAAAAAGTGGTTATTCAACATGAGGCACGATCCAATTGACATTTTGAATCATTTTTTGTACAGTCCAAAAAATCAATTTTCTGATGAAAAACGATGACCCCGGACCTGTCAAACTTTCTCCAGATGGTCAGTAATGGTGATTTTTTAATGTTTAATCTTTTGACTGTAAATAACTATTGCATGTGAACTATCACTTTTGGAACTAAAATAAGTGTGTTTAGAGTCATTTTCCTGCCCGAAATCAGTCAAAATAGAAGCTTCTGAGAAGGAGGAAAAGTCTGTAAAAATGGCAATTTTGGTCACTGTGAGGCTTTAAAAAGTGGTTATTCAACATGAGGCACGATCCAATTGACATTTTGAATCATTTTTTGTACAGTCCAAAAAATCAATTTTCTGATGAAAAACGATGACCCCGGACCTGTCGAACTTTCTCCAGATGGTCAGGAATGGTGATTTTTTAATGTTTAATCTTTTGACTGTAAATAACTATTGCATATGAATTATCACTTTTGGAACTAAAATAAGTGTGTTTAGAGTCATTTTACTGCCCGAAATCAGTCAAAATAGAAGCTTCTGAGTAGGAGGAAAAGTCTGTAAAAATGGCAATTTTGGTCACTGTGAGGCTTTAAAAAGTGGTTATTCAATATGAGGCACGATCCAATTGACATTTTGAATCATTTTTGTACAGTCCAAAAATTCAATTTTCTGATGAAAAACGATGACCCCGGACCTGTCGAACCTTCTCCAGATGGTCAGGAATGGTGATTTTTTAATGTTTAATCTTTTGACTGTAAATAACTATTGCATGTGAACTATCACTTTTGGAACTAAAATAAGTGTGTTTAGAGTCATTTTCCTGCCCGAAATCAGTCAAAATAGAAGCTTCTGAGTAGGAGGAAAAGTCTGTAAAAATGGCAATTTTGGTCACTGTGAGGCTTTAAAAAGTGGTTATTCAACATGAGGCACAATCCAATTGACATTTTGAATCATTTTTTGTACAGTCCAAAAAATCAATTTTCTGATGAAAAACGATGACCCCGGACCTGTCGAACTTTCTCCAGATGGTCATGAATGGTGATTTTTTAATGTTTAATCTTTTGACTGTAAATAACTATTGCATGTGAATTATCACTTTTGGAACTAAAATAAGTGTGTTTAGAGTCATTTTCCTGCCTGAAATCTGTCAAAATAGAAGCTTCTGAGTAGGAGGAAAAGTCTGTAAAAATGGCAATTTTGGTCACTGTGAGGCCTTAAAAAGTGGTTATTCAACATGAGGCACGATCCAATTGACATTTTGAATCATTTTTTGTACAGTCCAAAAAATCAATTTTCTGATGAAAAACGATGACCCCGGACCTGTCGAACTTTCTCCAGATGGTCAGGAATGGTGATTTTTTAATGTTTAATCTTTTGACTGTAAATAACTATTGCATGTGAATTATCACTTTTGGAACTAAAATAAGTGTGTTTAGAGTCATTTTCCTGCCCGAAATCAGTCAAAATAGAAGCTTCTGAGTAGGAGGAAAAGTCTGTAAAAATGGCAATTTTGGTCACTGTGAGGCCTTAAAAGTGGTTATTCAACATGAGGCACAATCCAATTGACATTTTGAATCATTTTTTGTACAGTCCAAAAAATCAATTTTCTGATGAAAAACGATGACCCCGGACCTGTCGAACTTTCTCCAGATGGTCAGTAATGGTGATTTTTTAATGTTTAATCTTTTGACTGTAAATAACTATTGCATGTGAACTATCACTTTTGGAACTAAAATAAGTGTGTTTAGAGTCATTTTCCTGCCCGAAATCGGTCAAAATAGAAGCTTCTGAGTAGGAGGAAAAGTCGGTAAAAATGGCAATTTTGGTCACTGTGAGGCCTTAAAAAGTGGTTATTCAACATGAGGCACAATCCAATTGACATTTTGAATCATTTTTTGTACAGTCCAAAAAATCAATTTTCTGATGAAAAACGATGACCCGGACCTGTCGAACTTTCTCCAGATGGTCAGGAATGGTGATTTTTTAATGTTTAATCTTTTGACTGTAAATAACTATTGCATGTGAACTATCACTTTTGGAACTAAAATAAGTGTGTTTAGAGTCATTTTCCTGCCCGAAATCGGTCAAAATAGAAGCTTCTGAGTAGGAGGAAAAGTCTGTAAAAATGGCAATTTTGGTCACTGTGAGGCTTTAAAAAGTGGTTATTCAACATGAGGCACGATCCAATTGACATTTTGAATCATTTTTTGTACAGTCCAAAAATTCAATTTTCTGATGAAAAACGATGACCTCGGACCTGTCAAACTTTCTCCAGATGGTCAGGAATGGTGATTTTTTAATGTTTAATCTTTTGACTGTAAATAACTATTGCATGTGAATTATCACTTTTGGAACTAAAATAAGTGTGTTTAGAGTCATTTTCCTGCCCGAAATCGGTCAAAATAGAAGCTTCTGAGTGTGAGGAAAAGTCTGTAAAAATGGCAATTTTGGTCACTGTGAGGCTTTAAAAAGTGGTTATTCAACATGAGGCACGATCCAATTGACATTTTGAATCATTTTTTGTACAGTCCAAAAAATCAATTTTCTGATGAAAAACGATGACCCTGGACCTGTCGAACTTTCTCCAGATGGTCAGGAATGGTGATTTTTTAATGTTTAATCTTTTGACTGTAAATAACTATTGCATGTGAATTATCACTTTTGGAACTAAAATAAGTGTGTTTAGAGTAATTTTCCTGCCCGAAATCTGTCAAAATAGAAGCTTCTGAGTAGGAGGAAAAGTCTGTAAAAATGGCAATTTTGGTCACTGTGAGGCTTTAAAAAGTGGTTATTCAACATGAGGCACGATCCAATTGACATTTTGAATCATTTTTTGTACAGTCCAAAAAATCAATTTTCTGATGAAAAACGATGACCCCGGACCTGTCGAACTTTCTCCAGATGGTCAGGAATGGTGATTTTTTAATCTTTAATCTTTTGACTGTAAATAACTATTGCATGTGAATTATCACTTTTGGAACTAAAATAAGTGTGTTTAGAGTCATTTTCCTGCCCAAAATCAGTCAAAATAGAAGCTTCTGTGTAGGAGGAAAAGTCGGTAAAAATGGCAATTTTGGTCACTGTGAGGCCTTAAAAAGTGGTTATTCAACATGAGGCACAATCCAATTGACATTTTGAATAATTTTTTGTACAGTCCAAAAAATCAATTTTCTGATGAAAAACGATGACCCCGGACCTGTCGAACTTTCTCCAGATGGTCATGAATGGTGATTTTTTAATGTTTAATCTTTTGCCTGTAAATAACTATTGCATATGAATTATCACTTTTGGAACTAAAATAAGTGTGTTTAGAGTCATTTCACTGCCCGAAATCAGTCATAATAGAAGCTTCTGAGTAGGAGGAAAAGTCTGTAAAAATGGCAATTTTAGTCACTGTGAGGGTTTAAAAAGTGGTTCTTCAACATGAGGCATGATCCAATTGACATTTTGAATCATTTTTTGTACAGTCCAAAAAATCAATTTTCTGATGAAAAACGATGAACCCGGACCTGTCGAACTTTCTCCAGATGGTCGTGAATGGTGATTTTTTTAAGGTTTAATCTTTTGACTGTAAATAACTATTGCATGTGAACTATCACTTTTGGAACTAAAATAAGTGTGTTTAGAGTCATTTTCCTGCCTGAAATCGGTCAAAATAGAAGCTTCTGAGTAGGAGGAAAAGTCGGTAAAAATGGCAATTTTGGTCACTGTGAGGCCTTAAAAAGTGGTTATTCAACATGAGGCACGATCCAATTGACATTTTGAATCATTTTTTGTACAGTCCAAAAAAATCAATTTTCTGCTGAAAAACGATGACGAACTTTCTCCAGATGGTCAGGAACGGTGATTTTTTAATGTTTAGTCTTTTGACTGTAAATAACTATTGCATGTGAATTATCACTTTTGGAACTAAAATAAGTATGTTTAGAGTCATTTTCCTGCCCGAAATCAGTTAAAATAGAAGCTTCTGAGTAGGAGGAAAAGTCTGTAAAAATGGAAATTTTGGTCACTGTGAGGCCTTAAAAAGTGGTCATTCAACATGAGGCACGATCCAATTGACATTTTGAATCATTTTTTGTACAGTCCCAAAAAATCAATTTTCTGATGAAAAGCAATGACGAACTTTCTCCAGATGGTCAGGAATGGTGATTTTTTAATGTTTAATCTTTTGACTGTAAATAACTATTGCATGTGAACTATCACTTTTGGAACTAAAATAAGTGTGCTTAGAGTCATTTTCCTGCCCGAAATCGGTCTAAACAGAAGCTTCTGAGTTGGAGGAAAGGTCTGTAAAAATGGCAATTTTGGTCACTGTGAGGCTTTAAAAAGTGGTTATTCAACATGAGGCACGATCCAATTGACATTTTGAATCATTTTTTGGACAGTCCAAAAATTCAATTTTCTTATGAAAAACGATGACCTCGGACCTGTCAAACTTTCTCCAGATGGTCAGGAATGGGTATTTTTTAATGTTTAATCTTTTGACTGTAAATAACTATTGCATGTGAATTATCACTTTTGGAACTAAAATTAGTGTGTTTAGAGTCATTTTCCTGCCCGAAATCGGTCAAAGTAGAAGCTTCTGAGTGTGAGGAAAAGTCTGTAAAAATGGCAATTTTGGTCATTGTGAGGCTTTAAAAAGTGGTTATTCAACATGAGGCACGATCCAATTGACATTTTGAATCATTTTTTGTACAGGCCAAAAAATCATTTTTCTGATGAAAAACGATGACCCTGGACCTGTCGAACTTTCTCCAGATGGTCGGGAATGGTGATGTTTTAATCTTTAGTCTTTTGACTGTAAATAACTATTGCATGTGAATAATCACTTTTGGAACTAAAATAAGTATGTTTAGAGTCATTTTCCTGCCCGAAATCGGTCAAAATAGAAGCTTCTGAGTAGGAGGAAAAGTCGGTAAAAATTTTGGTCACTGTGAGGCCTTAAAAAGTGGGTATTCAACATGAGGCACCATCCAATTGATATTTTGAATCATTTTTGTACAGTCCAAAAATTCAATTTTCTGATGAAAAACGATGAACCCGGATCTGTCGAACTTTCTCCAGATGGTCATGAATGGTGATTTTTTAATGTTTAATCTTTTGACTGTAAATAACTATTGCATGTGAACTATCACTTTTGGAACTAAATAAGTGTTTAGAGTCATTTTCCTGCCTGAAATCTGCCATAATAGAAGCTTCTGAGTAGGAGGAAAGGTCTGTAAAAATGGCAATTTTGGTCACTGTGAGGCTTTAAAAAGTGGTTATTCAACATGAGGCACAATCCAATTGACATTTTGAATCATTTTTTGTACAGTCCAAAAAATCAATTTTCTGATGAAAAACGATGAACCCGGATCTGTCGAACTTTCTCCAGATGGTCATGAATGGTGATTTTTTAATGTTTAATCTTTTGACTGTAAATAACTATTGCATGTGAACTATCACTTTTGGAACTAAATAAGTGTTTAGAGTCATTTTCCTGCCTGAAATCTGCCATAATAGAAGCTTCTGAGTAGGAGGAAAGGTCTGTAAAAATGGCAATTTTGGTCACTGTGAGGCCTTAAAAAGTGGTTATTCAACATGAGGCACGATCCAATTGACATTTTGAATCATTTTTTGTGCAGTCCAAAAAAATCAATTTTCTGCTGAAAAACGATGACGAACTTTATCCAGATGGTCAGGAACGGTGATTTTTTAATGTTTAGTCTTTTGACTGTAAATAACTATTGCATGTGAATTATCACTTTTGGAACTAAAATAAGTATGTTTAGAGTCATTTTCCTGCCCGAAATCAGTTAAAATAGAAGCTTCTGAGTAGGAGGATAAGTCTGTAAAAATGGTAATTTTGGTCACTGTGAGGCCTTACAAAGTGGTCATTCAACATGAGGAACAATCCAATTGACATTTTGAATCATTTTTTGTACAGTCCAAAAAAATCAATTTTCTGATGAAAAGCAATGACGAACTTTCTCCAGATGGTCAGGAATGGTGATTTTTAATGTTTAGTCTTTTGACTGTAAATAACTATTGCATGTGAATTATCACTTTTGGAACTAAAAAAGTGTGTTTAGATTCATTTTCCTGCCCGAAATCAGTTAAAATAGACACTTCTGAGTAGGAGGAAAAGTCTGTAAAAATGAAAATTTTGGTCACTGTGAGGCCTTAAAAAGTGGTCATTCAACATGAGGCACGATCCAATTGACATTTTGAATCATTTTTTGGACAGTCCAAAAATTCAATTTTCTTATGAAAAACGATGACCTCGGACCTGTCAAACTTTCTCCAGATGGTCAGGAATGGGTATTTTTTAATGTTTAATCTTTTGACTGTAAATAACTATTGCATGTGAATTATCACTTTTGGAACTAAAATTAGTGTGTTTAGAGTCATTTTCCTGCCCGAAATCGGTCAAAGTAGAAGCTTCTGAGTGTGAGGAAAAGTCTGTAAAAATGGCAATTTTGGTCACTGTGAGGCTTTAAAAAGTGGTTATTCAACGTGAGGCACAATCCAATTGACATTTTGAATCTTTTTTTGTACAGTCCAAAAATCAATTTTCTGATGAAAAACGATGAACCCGGATCTGTCGAACTTTCTCCAGATGGTCATGAATGGTGATTTTTTAATGTGTAATCTTTTGACTGTAAATAACTATTGCATGTGAACTATCACTTTTGGAACTAAATAAGTGTTTAGAGTCATTTTCCTGCCTGAAATCTGCCGTAATAGAAGCTTCTGAGTAGGAGGAAAGGTCTGTAAAAATGGCAATTTTGGGGGCATATTATCAACGAGGCGATAGGAAATTATCGCCGCTTTTGCGTCCGTTTTCGGGCGAAAAGCGGCGATAATTGTATCGCACTATTATCAAGCAAGCGCTAAACTGCTTTAGCGCTTGCTTGATAATGTTAGCGACCGTTTTCAATAACGCCTTGCATGTCATCGCTAATGACATGCAAGGTAGGCGTTCCTGACTTAAAGTCCATGAAAACGGTCGCTAACACAACATCGCCCTATTACCAATGCGGCCCGAATCCAGCGACGCGATAAGAAAACGTGCGCTAAGCGCGTTTATCGCATTTCCCTAACGCCTAATTGAAATATGACTTAGCCATATGTTACATGGGAGGTGGATCGTCAGGTTACGACCACGCTTGCCTATTATCAAGCTTTTTTTATCGCACTGGGTTCATCGCAGGATTTCTCCCGCTAAAACCCACTATCGCTGGCTTTCACATCGCATCTTAGCGGCGCCTTGATAATAGGTCGCTAATGATGCGATGTGAACCAACGATAGACGGCGATAAAAAAAAATGTGCTAAACTCGCTTAGCGATATTTAGCGCATTTTGTTGATAATATGCCCCTTGGTCACTGTGAGGCCTTAAAAAGTGGTTATTCAACATGAGGCACGATCCAATTGACATTTTGAATCATTTTTGTGCAGTCCAAAAAAATCAATTTTTTGCTGAATAACGATGACGAACTTTATCCAGATGGTCAGGAACGGTGATTTTTTAATGTTTAGTCTTTTGACTGTAAATAACTATTGCATGTGAATTATCAATTTTGGAACTAAAATAAGTATGTTTAGAGTCATTTTCCTGCCCGAAATCAGTTAAAATAGAAGCTTCTGAGTAGGAGGAAAAGTCTGTCAAAATGGTAATTTTGGTCACTGTGAGGCCTTAAAAAGTGGTCATTCAACATGAGGAACAATCCAATTGACATTTTGAATCATTTTTTGTGCAGTCCAAAAAATCAGTTTTCTGATGACAAACGATGACCCCAACCCTGTCGAACTTTCTCCAGATGGTCATGAATGGTGATTTTTTTAATGTTTAATCTTTTGACTGTAAATAACTATTGCATGTGAATTATCACTTTTCGAATTAAAATAAGTATGTTTAGAGTCATTTCTCATTTCTATGCCCGAAATGGGTCAAAATATAATCTTCTGAGTAGGAGGAAAAGCCTGAAAAAATTGCAGTTTTGGTCACTGTGAGGCTTTAAAAAGTGATAATTCAACATGAGGCATGACCCACTTGACATTTTGAATCAGATTTGGTATTGTCCATAAAATCAATTTTCTGATGAAAAACGATGACCCCTGACCTGTCGAACTTTCTCCAGATGGTCAGTAATGGTGATTTTTGAATGTTTAATCTTTTGACAGTAAATGAATGCTGAATGTGAATTATCCCTTTTGAAACTAAAATAAGTGTGTTTAGAGTCATTTCCCTGCCCGAAATGGGTCAAAATAGAATCTTCTGAGTTGGAGGAAAAGTCTGTAAAAAAGGCAATTTTGGTCACTGTGATGGAGCAAGGACTCACAATGAGACTTACCTCGAATGCAATCTCTCACAGTATTAATAATTTGTATTAAAACTTTGTAAAGTCTTTATTAACAATGCACAAACACAAAATATTTTATCCAGAAAATGCTTGCCTATGTGTTTTTTACTAATAAGTAATCCTCGTCTAAACTAAAATGGCCGCTAAAACGCGGGAATCCTACTGCGCATGTATCAACCATATCACATGGGATGACGTCTTTCTTTGCTTGGAGGGAATCTTTTGCTTCTGCGCAGTGTGTGCTAAAATGGCCGCTTAATATTCTCACATGCTAAAGCTTTCGTATTGCTGCAATTAATAATGTGTTATACTAAAGCTATTAATGCGGGATGGATATTTATAAGTAAATGGGATTAGTGTAGAAATAGGAGGTATACAGTGAAAACATTTATTTTTGATTTTAATATGTTTCTTCTTTGACTTTTCTATTAGTTCATAAATGGGCCTGGGTTGGCTAACGGCAGCTCGAGAGTCATGTGATTCACGCATGCTCTCTGAAGACTAGCAAAGCGATGAAGTCAACTTGGAAGACGTCCAAGGACATGACCCGCTGATCACCTTCCAAGTCCCACCAAATTTCCTGACAAATGATACATTTTGTATATATTGTATAATAAAATTGGTATGAGACGGGTGGGAAATAAAGCAAATGTATTAATTGTGAGGGGCGGGATTCTAAAACAATGGTCTTAAGAAAATCGAACTAAAATTGACATGGTGTGAGGATCAACCCCCTGTCCCTGTCCAATCAGAAATAGTGGGCCCATAATTCTGCAACATTAAGGGGAGGTACATGGGCATAGAAGGGTATAATAGGTATAGATTAGTTAATTAGTTAGCGCAGAGAATCACAGCACAGCTTGGCTTAGCGATACAGATGAACATAGATGCTGTAGCAGAGAACTGATGCTGGTGCAGAACCGAACAAGAGACTGAATCGCTGTCCAAAGAGGTCCTGAGGTGGGGGCGGCAGACTCAATTAGAAGAAGACGCGGAAGAACCGAGGAGGAACGAAGTATCAGAGAGTGGAACGACTCAGGCGTCGTTGTAGAGTGGTCATCTATCCTGTCTTGAATCTGGTCCGGAGGTCTTGGTCTCCATTCTATCCTGGGGACCCTTTCCCAAATCCTTGGCCAAGGGGTTTGGTTTTCACACCTTTAGGTAACTATAAATGTATGATCTTTAGTTGTACTTCTGTTTCTATCTTCTCCTTTCTGAGGGACCGTCATTTGTGATTAATAAGTGACTATATAAAAGTACTTCCTCCTTGAGATGCGATTAAGTATTTCGTGATTTGTATTTAACTTTGCTAAAATTCTAGATAAACATTTTAAAACTTCCTGAGTCAGTGGTTATTTCAGGTGTTTAAGAAATTGTATTGTACATTTTCATTTAATCCCCAGTTATCAATGGTCCATTGGTAAGTCATTACTCTTCAATCAGGAAAGGTAATTGGTAGCAGGGATTTGATAAAAGAGTACAACTGACCCCACCAGCGGAGATTGCTAGCTAGTGTGAATGAATGGGCCCAGGTGAGTATTCGGTGTATGAATACTTGTTGCTAGTAACCCGCTGGATCAGTTTTCTGGCTATCAGAGGATGGTTATATTTTGTTGACTGGGTAATGAAAATTTTCTTTTTATGAACTAACATCCGCGTGTTTTTAAATGTTTTGTTTTATGTTGTCTAGAAATCCCCGGGGAATCTTGAATAGCGGATGGTAAGTGGAAACCATACTGCAGTGAGGTTATCTGTCAGGCAGAAATAGTACTGAAGAGTTAAGTAGGGCTATCAGTACTAGTTAGGGACTCTGTGTGTGCGTGAGTGACAGCAAAGGAATACGCTGGTGAAATTTTGATGTTATATCACATAGAAAGGGTAACATTGGATGAGTAGCAGGTATTTCTGAAGCTTACTTGAAGAGTAAACGGAAGGGTTTTACTCATAGTGTATGTTTAGTAAACGGAAGGGTTTTACTAAGTGTGAGAAGATTCTATCCTTTTTAAATTTAGGGAAACTGGCATGATAGCGAATGTTTTATGTTGTTACTGAATTTTCATGAAAAGTATTGAGAAATAAAGTTTTGCGTACGATTTTTGTAAAGGGAGGGTCAGCTGCCGGAGTAGTAGCTGACGTCACAGCGCCACGCTGGGATTGGTTGAAACAGCGGGCGTGGAGCGAGTTTGTAAAGGAGGGGTCAGTAGTAAGGAGTAGCTGACATCACAGGTGCCGCGCTGGGATTGGTTGAAACAGCGAGGGACAGAGAAGCGCATATTGTAAAGGAGGGGTCGTCAGATAGACGTCACAGAAAAGCCGCGCTAGGATTGGTTCCGAGACAATTGTAAGCTGGAATCTGATTGGTCGTCAAAATAGAAGTCGAAATATTAGTAGACCGTGGAGATTGTATGTGGAAACGCGATCCAAATTTGACAGGAACTCGTCCAGATAGGAGATTTTTGGGTTTTGCAGAATGTAACTCAATAAATAGATATTTACCCAAAATGTATGGAGAAAAGAGATAATTGTCGTTCGTTCAAAAGATCAAGATAAGCCCATCAAAACTAGGGAAGGAATTCTCATTCCACCAGCAAAGACGCCCGCCTCATTCATGATGATGGAGAGGGGTTATCATACTTGTGTATAGTTAGAAAATTGGATAAAATATACAAAAGATGATGGAATATTAGCTTTTCCAGAAAATGGTACATTCAATGGGAGAGTTCTTCAGAATTTTAGAATAAGGATGAATGATAGAACCCAGACCAATATTAACGCAGTACGAAGCCCTAGAAGAATGGGAGACAGAAGCATTTGAGCGGGACAGACCCAGGAATAATAGAGGGTATAGGGGATTTTTCCCTAGACATCAGATTGAGAAAAGAGAAAGTCAGATGAAGCAGTGGAGAAGAGCGATGCTTACTGAGGGTTTGTATCCAGTACTAATGGTGGATGAGCCGTTAGTGAGCAAATGCAAAGAAAAGACTAAACATTTGACAGGGTTTGGAGAATCTGAAGATGAATTCATGGAAGAAATATTGAAGAACCCTGCACCATACCATGAAGGGATGGGTGGATGTACTCCAAGTGCACCCGTTTTGAAAACACTGTTAGTACCTCAAGTACTGCATAATCCACCAGTTAATAGGGTACTTCAGGATAAGGAAAGAGAGGCCTTAGACAGACACAGAGCAGAATTAATACAGAAAATAACACAGTTGAATGTGCCTCCTGATTCGTTGACTATACCTGTAACCATTGGTCCCATAGTTCCTTTGTATGGAGGCAAAGTAAATTGCCCAAAGCCCTTAGTTATGCCTACACCTGTGGAAAATACTAAAAATGAAGTTGTAATAACTGATGATCATATCAGTGATTGTGAATCTATGATTTCACTAATGGATTTGCCTATTCGAGAATCTGTAAACAGCACCCCCAGAAGAGCCACACCTAGTTGCTCAAGGGATGTAAATATAATAACCTCTTCAGGAACCAAAAGTGCAACAGTAGTAACTCCAGAAGACTTAGAAAGATGGGCACAAGGAATAGACAGACAGAGTTCACCTCCAAAGATCTTGGACATGTATAAACTAAAAGTTGAATTAGAAGAAATGATCGCAGGTAATGTAGGAGTAGACCGCCTAAATACCTACAGTGAAGAAGAACTATTGTTCATATGTAGAAGTATAACTAGAAATGTAAAAATATTTCATGAAAAGTTAACAGATTTAGCCTCAGAAATGGGAATTGAAATAAGGAAGTCAAAAGTGTTGCAGAGACCATATAGAGCAGAATTTACTGACAAAGATTTAGAAAAGATGAATACATCTGGTAGAAAATTGCAAGTTAAAGAATTAATGACAGTTTTGCAGAAATGGGGAGAACTGGATAGATGGAAAACTAGATGGACAAAGAAAAAGGAAGAAGCACGTTCAAATAGAATGACATCTGAATATTTATTGAAGGAAACAGGGAAGGTAGAACAAATGTGTCCAATGCGAGAAGTTCCAGGAGGAGGCTATATCCATGTTCCGTGGAGTAGACAAGACATATTGTCATTTACCAATGATTTCCCAAAATTGAGAGAAAAACCAATCGAGTGGTACAAGCAGGTTGAGAGGTTTGTGAAGGTTTCAAAAGTTTTGTTAAAGGACTTAGATGGTTTGTTTGACATAGTGGTACCTGTCGATTTATGGACAGATTGTAAAATTACAATCGATTGGCCTAGTGAAGAGTATCCTAGGGATCCAAAGACAGGTGCCCATCAAATGACGTGATGAAAAAGTATCACCAGGTAATCACGTACTTGAAAGGAACGATACCCCCAAAGGAGACAGATTGGGTGAAAATAGACAGAACTACCCAAGAAGCAAATGAATCAGTACATGCTTACTATGAACGTCTGTTACAACTGTTCAAACAGTATAGTGGGTTTGAAAATATTGGAGACAAAAATATGAGTCAGTTTGTCTATCGATTTGTTTATGGTTTAAAGCCAGAGATTTGTCAGATGATTAAGCAACATATGTTATGTTGGCAGGGAAAGCCTATCGATGAGATTTTGAAATATGCTAAGTATTGTGGGGATGACATCGAGGACAGGCACAAGAAACTCCAAGAGAAGGTAATATGGGCTCAAGTGAAAATGGCTGAGCGACAGGGAATTAATTTAGATAATCCATCTGAAAGTCAGGGAAAAGAATCTGGATCGAATGCAGACACCGGAAATGGTGGAAAGGTAAGAGGACAAATGAGTAGAGAAGAGGCTAAAAAGAAATTTCCTTGTCATGGATGCGGAAAGTTGGGACATTGGAAGAATGAGTGTAAAAAGATTCAAAATAATAATGGCCCAAATCATAATTTAAATCCACAGACGCAGAATGACTCACAGCAGGGTGTAAGTCATCAGAGTCAGTTGCCACCTGCCCCTATTCAGTGTAAAGTAAGCAGAGCAAAGCACGGTACAGACGTCGGATATCAAGGAGGAAGTGGTAAGAATGAATATGTAACTTCCCAGTTTCTTTTGCAGGATGATTTTAATCTGTATGATTATCAATGACGGTGCCTAAGAGAGGGGGAGAAGGAGTGCGTACTTGGCGCATCCTTGCCGGTAGATCAGTCAGGTCCATATGTTGAAGGAAAAGTAAAAGGTAATGATATCACCTTTCTTTTGGACACTGGTGCTACCCGTTCTCTGTAAGAACAGCAGACATCCCACACCTCCCTCTCTCTGGAGAAGCTATCCAAGTTGTAGGTGTAGCAAATCAAAAGATTAGAACACCCCTTACTGAACCAATGGAAGTGAGAATTGGAAACGTCCGATAAATGCACCAATTTGTGGTGTGTGATTCTAGTCCAGTAAACTTACTGGGCAGAGACTTACTGTGCAAAATGAATTGCACTATTTTCTGCACACCGGATGGTGTTGCAATACAGACCCCGGACGAAGATCATGTCTACAAGTTCTTGATAGCCAAGCAAGGTACTGAGGTAGATGAAATGTTCTCCTTGATAACAAAAGACGAATTACCAGAAGAGTTAAAAACTACAGTGAGTTCAAAGGTATGGGATTTTACTGGAAAAGAAGTAGGTCTAATGGTGAATATAGACCCAGTAAAAGTAACTGTAAAAGAAGGTGCAATTTTCCCAAATACCAGACAGTACAAAATGAGTGCCGAAGTGAAAGCAGGAGTTATTGAGGAAATTGGTAGAATGGTGAAGCAAGGTATATTAAAATAAATAATGAGTAGCCCCTGTAATTCGCCGATCATGGGGTTGAAAAAGCCTAGTGGCAAATATAGAATTGTTCAAGATTTAAGGAAGATAAATAAAATTGTGGTACCTTGTTGTCCTATAGTGCCAAATCCTGTAGTAATTTTATACCAAATACCATGGAATGCAGAATGGTTTACTGTAATCGATTTGTGCCAAGCATTTTTCTCAATTCCATTGCATCCAGATAGTCAGTATTTGTTTTCGTTCAAATTTGAAAATCGCGTTTATGTGTGGAATCGTGTTCCTCAGGGGTATACGGAAAGTCCCTCCATCTTCAATCAGATACTGAAAAAGTGTCTAGAGAAACTAGTAATGCCCAGAAACTCAGTCTTGGTGCAATACATAGATGATTTGTTAGTGGCATCTAGCACCCATGACGATTGTGTTGCTGATTCAATTGCATTACTAAATCATTTGGCTGAGGAAGGTCACAAAGTGTCACCTGAGAAGTTACAGTTTTGTACAACAGCAGTTAAGTACTTAGGACACCAAATTGAGAGGGGAAAAAGAAGAATAACCTCTGAGAGAATAAAAATAATCCAATCCAATCCAAAAAGCTTTATTCGACGTGTTAGGTCATAAAAGCACATAAAAATACATCTAAAACAATTCCATAAGACATCAAATAAAATATAATACACGCCCAGATGGATGGATAAATACAATTACCTTAAAGACACTATGTACAATGTAAAAATACAATAAAAATTATTATGATAAAAACTTTGTAGTTATACCATAGTGCAAGCTACAGATTTCAAGGCAAAGTAGTTTAGGAATGACAGTTGATTCCACATGATATACGTTACAGCATAACATTATCTCTTTTGATCTAAAGCTTAATCAAGGAAACGTGCTCTTATTGCCCACGCCCATCCCAGATATTTCGCCATTGCTATGGCAATCACCTCTGTTGTGTCGGTTCTTAGGATTCTCTCAGCTTCACTTGACCTTCTTGTTCCCAAGAGCTTACAAATTGGTGACAACCAGACATGACATGGGGTGTTGTATCCAGCACATACAAACAGTAAATGAGCCATTGATTCTTTACTATGCTGACATACAGGACACAAGTCATCACTAGATTTGGTCCATCTAATAGTAAAGACTCTTAGTGGCAATGTACCCACCCTAAACTGGAAATATAATTTTCGCTCATGGGGCTTTGAAATAAGATCCCAATATTGTTCCAGCCTGGGGATAGGTTTACAGTCCAGGAATAACCCTGTTAGAGAAGAGACTCACAACTTCTCAGTGTATTATTCTGGACCATTTCCCAATACTTGGCTTTCAAAATCATTTTTAGGGGAAAAGTAGAGTTTTTGGGATCCACCCACAGTGTATTCATACCGATACTCGATAGGATAGCTCTAAGCTCCCTCAACCATTTTATTTGGTTTGATGTATCTGCCCTTTTTATGTCTAGGAAGCCAGCCACGTACCCTGCAAGCTCTGGGGTAGACCAGAGTCTACTCTGAGAGAATAAAAATAATCAAAAGAAATGAAAATGCCGGCAACACAAAGAGAGGTGAGAATGTTTCTGGGAATAGTGGGATACTGTCGACAATGGATTGTAGGGTTTTCTCTACTAGCAAAGCCTTTAATTCAGTTAACGAAAAAGAAGGCAAAGGACCCAGTTGAATGGGATGATGAAAGTGTCAGCGCTTTTGTAAAACTAAGAAATGCTTTATGTGAAGCACCTGCCCTAGGCATGCCTGACTATACAAGGGAATTTTCATTATTCTGTTATGAGAGAGAAAGTTGTGCACTTTCAGTCTTAACACAAAGACATGGATTGGACAGACGTCCTATAGCATACTTTTCTGCTACATTCGACCCAGTGGCAGCAGCATTGCCAGGCTGCTTAAAAGCAGTAGCTGCTACTTGTATGAGCATTGAGCAAAGTGAGTCAATTGTAATGGGACATCCTGTTAAAGTATTTGTCCCACATGCAGTTGTGATTTTGTTGACAAGAACCAGAACTCAGCATCTTACCCCTAGTCGGATGACAAAATATGAGAGAAAAATTCTAGGTGCTAAGAATGCGACCATAGCTAGGTGCACAGTTGTAAATCCTGCAACATTATTACCAGATCCATATTGTGAGGAAGTCAGGGACGATGCAGGAGAACATTATTGCTTGGAAATCACAGAGTTGTGCACCAAGCCACGTCCTGACATACAGGAAATGCCCCTTAAGAACCCAGACAGGGAGCTGTTTGTGGACGGCTCATGCTTAAGGCATGAAGATGGCAAATTGAGTGCAGCTTATGCTGTATGTGAACTTACTGGAATAGTCGAAGCATCCTATTTACCAGGAGTCAAATCTGCACAAATAGCTGAATTGGCTGCTTTGATTAAAGCCTCCAAAATTGGGAAGAATTTAAAAGTGACCATATTTACGGACAGTCAATATGGTTACGGGGTTGTGCATGATTTTGGCCAACTGTGGATGCAGAGGGATTTCATGACTTCTTCAGGATCCCCAATCAAAAATGGGCAGTTTGTAAAAGAATTATTGGAGGCAATACAATCACCAAAAGAATTGGCAGTGGTGAAATGTGCCGCACACCAGTCAGGAGATGACTGGGTGGTAGCCGGTAACAGATATGCAGACCTAATCGCTCAACACTGTGCCAGAAATAGAATGGCAGTAAACAGAAACGTTGAAACAATGGGAATCAGCTGCCAACTTATGCTGTGTGCACCACCTGAAACATGGAATGATGTGAGACGATTGCAGGATGATGCTGAAGAAAGTGAAAAAGATGTTTGGATAAAAATTGGTTGTACCCGACGAGCAGATGATGATGTGTGGGTTTATTTAGATGGCAGACCAGTCATGCCTGATTGCCTAATTTCACAAATGGCCAGAATGTATCATGGAGACACACATGTAGGAAGAGATGCCATGATTAGACTTTTCAGACAAAGTTGGTACAATCCAAAGTTTAGGGCTACAGCAGAGAGCCTTTGCCAGAGGTGCTTAATTTGTCAAATGAATAATCCAGGAAGGAAAACAGTGGTGGGGTTGGGAAAAATCGGAAAGGCAGAAGGTCCATTTGTGAGATTGCAGTTAGATTTCATTCAGTTACCACCATGTAAAGGACTGAAATATGTACTTGTCATAGTGTGTCTGTTTTCAAAGTGGGTGGAGGCTTACCCTACCAGGAGGAATGACAGCATAACAGTTGCAAAATTATTACTACGAGAACTCATTCCCAGGTTTGGTTTCCCAGTAACTTTGGAATCAGATAGAGGAAGTCACTTCAATAACGATGTAATTCGAATAATCTGTGAAGCATTTAAAATTGAACAGGAATTGCACTGTGCATACCGCCCAGAGGCTTCTGGAGTGGTTGAACAAATGAATGGCACAATAAAATCACGATTGTCAAAAATATGTGCATCCACATCATTGAACTGGCCAGATGCGTTGCCTCTTGTCTTGATGGGGCTCAGAAGTATTCCTGATAGAAATACAGGATTGAGTCCCCATGAAATAATTATGGAAAGAGCGATGAGACAAGCGCATGTACTAGGAAATAAACTGCTGAACATAACTGATGATATGGTTCTAGATTATTGCAAAGCATTGGCTGACCTAGTGCGTTCTGTCTCTCACCAGGTAGGAGAAGACGCAGTTTCCAGGCAGCCTGAACAAGAGCATGATCTGAACCCTGGAGATTGGGTGGTAGTGAAGCATCACACCAGAGAAACATGTTTATCACCCAGGTGGGGAGAACCTTGTCAGATTAAATTGGTTACAAACACAGCAGTGAAATGTGCAGGTTTACCTAATTGGATTCATGTAAGCCATACCAAAAGGGTGCCAGCTCCTGAAGAGAGAGAGCCTCAGTCAGCATCAATAGCTGAGGAAGAAGAAGGTTGTACAGCTGATGAATCGCAAGTGATAGATTCAGGAATAGCTGAGGAAGAACAACCGAGCACAAGTCAGGACTGGATACCAGTGTTCGATATACCTGAAGTCTTTATCAAAACAAGAAACAGAGCTAGATTAGAGGAAATTAGAGAAGACCAGATAGGTGTAGAAGAACCAGCTCAGGATAGGGAGGTAAAATTTATAAATGAACCTGAGCAGGACCAGATAGGAAAGGAAAATGTGCTCAAACTGACAGCGAAACAACAGAGTTTGAGCAGGGACAGACAGGTTTAGAAGAATGCGGTCAGGCTGCAGAAGTACAAAGTGCAATAAGCCCTGATCAGAACCAGTTAGGATTAGAAAATCACGTTCAGGGAGAAGAAAACTAAGAAAACATCGAACCTGAAGATATCAAACAAGAAAACGCCAATCCTGAACAGGGTCAGTTAGAAGAAACGCACATTCAGGCAAATGAAGAAACCACAATAAGACCTGAAAAAGAGCAGACAGAGAGGGAAACTGAGAACAAAGACAAACAAATGGTGCCACACATTAATGTGAATAAAAGCGTACTTGGAAAAGACTCAGAAGGTGAAGGTACAGTGTAAACCAAGAAGGTCAGAAAAGGTGATCATTGGCCTAGTGTTATTAAAAGAGTAAAATATCGCATAGTAACTCAAAGTGAAGACCCAGAACAAGTGAATGAAGTAACAAGTCCATCTGGAGCAGCAAGTGGATCTGCAAAACGCAAAAGCCCAAGATTGAAACTTGTAAATAATAAGTTCAAAGGTCCTGATTGGACTTATATAATTCTCAAAGACTGTGAAAGTTCAGAGAATAGTGAAAGTGGTGACGAAGGAACAAGTGCAGAGCTGATTTATGAAAAAGAAGTGAGACCACCTTGATAACGTTAAAGCTTTCAAGGAAAAAGAGAAGAAGAGAAATCTTCTTGGTCAAAAATGGCTGAGGACAGAGTTGCTGGGAGACCAAAATGGAAATGTTGCAAAAGATGCTGTGCTATATGCATATGTAGTCTTGTAGTGGTGCTTATAGTGTGGTTAGTTGTGATCGTAGCAATTCCTTACCTTATGATAATGGACAAAAAGAATAACACAGAGACAAAGGCAAGGATAGATAATTTGAGAAGTGGCAGAGTAGAAATAGAAGCAGAAGATGAACCATATTTTCATCACATTGTAACAGATAACGAAACTAGCTTAAATGTCTTTACTAAACTATTGTTTCAGTATGGATGTCAGTGATTGTTATGTCTGTATGAAGTTACCTGAATCAGTAGCTGAGGGTCTAACCTATCATCATTTGCCTTTAACTTATGGTATATCATGTAGTGTGTTAACTAGTTTATTTTACAGAACAGGGAAACTTCAGTATTATTATTCAAATATAGATGTGATATTTTCAGAGGTTCCTATTCGAAAGAATCTGAACCCAGTGCTTAGTAGTCAAGATGCGCAATTTATGGGAGAATTTTTCTTAACGATGAGGTCAATAGACATAACACATGCACATAGAAGCAATCTAACCTGTTTATTACATGAAGAAGAAAAGGTATTTTTGAATTTAGTTGAAGATAGAAGACAACATTTCCAAAAGAAGGCGTCTGAGCATTAAGCTCATCTTCCACCTTGGGCTGAGAAAGAGGGTATTTACACACCTGGCAAGGCACAAGCTGCCATGGCTCTGGATTTTGTAAAAACAGGGAAAATTTGTCTTCATAGGTTAAAGACTGACTATAACAATGTTTTCATCGGTACCAGTGAATGTGAACACAATTTCTTGATTCTTGGAGGTTGGGGACTAAAAGGAGGAACAGATTCAGTTTTTCCTGGAATCAATTATGTGTGTGGGAATAAGGCTTACTTTAGGCTTCCTGCACGGTGGTATGGAAGTTGTTATTTTGGAATAGTTTTTCCAAAAATATACCACGTCAAAAAGAACACTGGGAGCAATGAAATTAATAGTGGACTAACACGTAGAAAGAGAGCTAGTTTTTCAGAAATTGTAGGCAATATATTTGGTGCATTGATACCTTCAGTGGGAGTAATTCTGAACTCAAGGAGAATATGTAAATTGTCTACAGTGGTTGATCGTTTATCAACGGATACTGCTGGAGGATTTCTGATGATTAATGCGGAGATGGTTGCATTTAGATCTATGGTGATGCAAAATCGACTTGCTCTTGATATATTATTAGCAAAAGAGGGCGGAGTCTGTAAATTGTTGAAAACGAAACATTGTTGCACGTATATTTCGGACAAAAGTGCAGAAATTGGAACATACATAAAGAATATTACAAAACTTGAGAAGGAACTGAAACCACTGGAAGTTGATAATGTACGGGAAAGATTGACCAATAGCATTGCGTCAATTGGTACCTGGTTTACTAATGTAGGAAAAGGACTTATAGGTCAATTATTAGTGCCCTTAGTAGGGATAGCAATAACAATATTGTCAATAATGATATGGTGCAAATGTTGCAAAAAGAAAGAGACATATGGAGTGACAGGAAGAAGCAAGAAAAGAAAATTTGAAGAGATTGAATTGGAAGACCTGAGAAGTGAAATTTATAAAAAACTGAAGGGACAAAATAAGAATGAAAAGAGTAAAAATGAAAATGTGACTGAGATATGATGAAGTTGGCATCTGATTTTTGTAGGTAGTTTTGATGTCTCAGAAACGCCATCAGAGAGGGGATTGATGGAGCAAGGACTCACAATGAGACTTGCTCGAATGCAATCTCTCACAGTATTAATAATTTGTATTAAAACTTTGCAATGTCTTTATTAACAATGCACAAACACAAAATATTTTATCCAGAAGATGCTTGCCTATGTGTTTTTCACTATTAAGTAATCCTCGTCTAAACTAAAATGGCCGCTAAAACGCGGGAATCCTACTGCGCATGTGTCAACCATATCACGTGGTATGACGTCTTTCTTTGCTTGGAGGGAATCTTTTGCTTCTGCGCAGTGTGTGCTAAAATGGCCGCTTAATATTCTCACATGCTAAAGCTTTCGTATTGCTGCAATTAATAATGTGTTATACTAAAGCTATTAATGCGGGATAGATATTTATAAGTAAATGGGATTAGTGTAGAAATAGGAGGTATACAGTGAAAACATTTATTTTTGATTTTAATATGTTTCTTCTTTGACTTTTCTATTAGTTCGTAAATGGGCCTGGATTGGCTAATGGCACCTCGAGAGTCATGTGATTCGCGCATGCTCTCTGAAGACTAGCAAAGCAAAGCGATGAAGTCAACTTGGAAGACGTCCAAGGACATGACCCGCTGATCACCTTCCAAGTCCCACCAAATGTCCTGACAAATGATACATTTTGTATATATTGTATAATAAAATTGGTATGAGACGGGTGGGAAATAAAGCAAATGTATTAATTGTGAGGGGCGGGATTCTAAAACAATGGTCTTAAGAAAATCGAACTAAAATTGACATGGTGTGAGGATCAACCCCCTGTCCCTGTCCAATCAGAAATAGTGGGCCCATAATTCTGCAACATTAAGGGGAGGTACATGGGCATAGAAGAGTATAATAGGTATAGATTAGTTAATTAGTTAGCGCAGAGAATCACAGCACAGCTTGGCTTAGAGATACAGATGAACATAGATGCTGTAGCAGAGAACTGATGCTGGTGCAGAACCGAACAAGAGACTGAATCGCTGTCCAAAGAGGTCCTGAGGTGGGGCGGCGGACTCAATTAGAAGAAGACGCGGAAGAACCGAGGAGGAACGAAGTGTCAGAGAGGGGAACGACGCAGGCGTCGTTATAGAGTGGTCATCTATCCTGTATTGAATCTGGTCCGGAGGTCTTGGTCTCCATTCTATCCTGGGGACCATTTCCCAACTCCTTGGCCAAGGGGTTTGGTTTTCACACCTTTAGGTAACTATAAATGTATGATCTTTAGTTGTACTTCTGTTTCTATCTTCTCCTTTCTGAGGGACCATCATTTGTGATTAATAAGTGACTATATAAAAGTACTTCCTCCTTGAGATGCGATTAAGTATTTCGTGATTTGTATTTAACTCTACTAGAATTCTAGATAAACATTTTAAAACTTCCTGAGTCAGTGGTTATTTCAGGTGTTTAAGAAATTGTATTGTACATTTTCATTTAATCCCCAGTTATCAAAGGTCCATTGGTAAGTCATTACTCTTCAATCAGGAAAGGTAATTGGTAGCAGGGATTTGATAAAAGAGTACAACTGACCCCACCAGCGGAGATTGCTAGCTAGTGTGAATGAATGGGCCCAGGTGAGTATTTGGTGTATGAATGCTTGTTGCTAGTAACCCGCTGGATCAACTGTGAGGCCTAAAAAAGTGGTTATTCAACATGAGGCACGATACAATTGACATTTTGAATAATTTTTTGGAGTGTCCAAAAAATGCATTTTCGGATGAAAAACAATGACCCAGAACCTGTCGAACTTTCTCCAGATGGTCAGTAATGGTAATTTTTGAATGTTTAATCTATTGATAGTAAATGACTGTTGAATGTGAATTATCACTTTTGGAACTAAAATAAGTGTGTTTAGATTAATTTCTCTGCCCTGAATGGGTCAAAATAGAATCTTCTGAATAGGAGGAAAAGTCTGTAAAAATGGGAATTTTGGTCACTGTAAGGCCTTAAAAAGTAGTTATTCAACATTAGGCATGATCCAATTGACATTTTGAATCATTTTGTATACTATACAAATAATGAATTTTCTAATTAAAAACGATTACCTCGTACCCGTCGAACTTTCTCCAGATTTTCAGCAATAGTGATTTTTGAATGTTTAATCTTTTGCGGGAAATGACTGTTGGATGTGAATTATCACTTTTGGATCTAAAATAAGTGTGTTTAGAGTCATTTCCCTGCCTGATATGGGTCAAAATATCTTCTGAGTAGGAGGAAAAGCCTGAAAAAATGGCATTTGTACTGTCCAAAAAATGCATTTTCTGATGAAAAACGATGACCCCTGACCTGTCGAACTTTCTCCAGATGGTCAGTAATAGTGATTTTTGAATGTTTAATCTTTTGACAGGAAATGACTGTTGAATGTGAATTATCAGTTTTGGAACTAAAATAAGTGTGTTTAGAGTCATTTCCCTCCCCGAAATCGGTCAAAATATATCTTCTGGTTAGGAGGAAAAGACTGTAAAAAAGGCTTTGGTCACTGTGAGCCCTAATAGGTGGTTATTAAACATTTGGCATGATCCAATTTACATTTTGAATCATTTATTGTACAGTAAAAAAATCTATTTTCTGATGAAAAACGATGACCCCGGACCTGTCGAACTTTCTCCAGATGGTCGGTAATGGTGATTTTTGAATGCTTAATCTTTTGACTGTAAATGACTATTGAATGTGAATTATCACTTTTGGAACTAAAATAATTGTGTTTAGAGTAATTTCCCCGCCTGAAATAGGTCAAAATATAATCTTCTGACTAAGAGGAAAAGTCTGTAAAAAAGGCAAGTTTGGTCACTGTGAGGCCTAAAAAGTGGTTATTCAACATTAGGCACAATCCACTTGACATTTTGAATCATATCTGGTATAGTCCATAAAAACAATTTTCTGATGAAAAACGATGACCCCTGACCTGTCGAACTTTCTCCAGATGGTCAGTAATGGTGATTTTTGAATGTTTAATCTTTTGACTGTAAATGACTATTGGATGTGAATTATCACTTTTGGAATGAAAATAAGTGTGTTTAGAGTCATTTTCCTGCCAGAAATTGGTCAAAATATAACCTTCTGAGTAGGAGGAAAAGTCAGTAAAAATGGCAATTTTTTGTCACTGGGAGGCTTTAAAAAGTGGTTATTCAACATGAGGCACCATCCAATTGACATTTTGAATAATTTTTGTACTGTCCAAAAAATGAATTTGATGACTCCGATCCTGTCGAACTTTCTCCAGATGGTCAGTAATGGTAATTTTTGAATGTTTAATCTTTTGATAGTAAATGAATGTTGAATGTGAATTATAACCCTGGGCGTAGTTTGCGTAGCACGCGAGGCTTCGCGAAGTTGCAAAAGCGCTACGCAAGCTACGCGTAGCTACGCGAGCGCGCGTAGTTGCTTGTCCCACCCGTTCGCAATGCGTTTTTCTTGCTCGCGAATGCATATTGCGTGTTCGGGAGTCTGTTTGCGTGCTCGGGGGATAGTATCTCGCGAACTTACCCATGCGGTCGCCTATGGGCGCGGCCATCTTGTTTTTCACTTGTCCCGCCCGTTCACGATGCCTTATTTCCTGTTCCGGGTCACGTATAGCGTGTTCGCGATGCGCAGTTCATGTTCGGGAACGTGTCTTACATGTTCGCGGCGCTTTTTGCGTGCTCGCGGAGAAATATCGTGCGAACTTACCCACGCGGTCGCGATGGGTGCGGCCATCTTGTTTTTTCACTCTATGCTATGCTTCTGGGGCCTGCTTTTCTATCCTCCCTGTATCTTTGCCATCCTTAGGTTTTTACACTGTTCTTCAGATCTTTTTTATTTATTATCTATCCCTCTCTGTCCCTAAGTCTATATTTTGCATTTTATTTCTACTTTTATTGCGTTTTTTTCACTTTTCTACTGTTTTATATTACTTCCTTCTTTAAGCTCCTACTTCTTCCCCTAACTTTATTTTTCCCTTCTAAATTTTCTTTTCCGCCTCCTGCTCACCCCAGAACCATGCCTAAGGGTACTGACGGGCGCTCCAAGGGCAAGGCGCCTGCGCCCAAGAGCCGCCTGCCTTGCGGCAGACTGTGGCCCTGCAGGGGTGCAGGCCTGGGAGCTTTTTGGAGAGGTGGAGGTGGCCACCCTTGTTTTTTTGTGCAGCGCCACCTCCCCTTGACCTTGGCAGCAGGCGGCAGGCCTGGCTCTGGGTACCCGACCCAGGAGCGTCACCGCCGGTGGGCGAAGGTGCGCGGGGCAGTGTTTCGTCAATCAGGGGTCCGGTGCACCCATAACCAGCTGGCCCACCGGTGGTCAGACATTTTGGACCGGGAGCAGGACATGCTGGACCTGCTAGGTGTCGAGGTCGTGGGGCTTGGTGAGTAGCTAATATACTAGTAGTATAAGTATTGTGTATAATTTTTTTCCGAATAGCAAGAATACTGCTGCTTACATTGCAGGTAAATTACATTTCAAAATCTTCTGTGATTGTAGGACACAGGTGCTCGGCGCTACTCTTACTTGTTTGCAACTTTGCGCTCGCTTGGGCTGATTATGTAAGAGTTTACTTAGAGAACTTAAGTTAGGTAATGCTATTGCTAGAGAGACTCTAGTCCTTCCTTTGTCCTCCTGTCACTAAGAAGAGATAGTGGTGGATGGATTGATAGGTTTAGTTAGTATTAGTTGGTAATTTTTTAGAGGTCTGCGTGACGCTTCCTCTCTGTCACTGAGTGCTGCTTACCCCAGTCCTTAGTAGAACCTTTTGTAGTTTGTTTAGTGAGTGGTAAGGCTTAGCAGTCTCACTAGCAGAACATCAGACGCAACCAACCAACAATTTGGTGTATGCACAAATTTATGCATGTGTCCTCCATCTCTGCATTATGGAAATGGAGACTTAGTGAACAATTGGCCCGTCTGGAATAGGTGGGTTAGCTAGGTGAGGTGGTACTTAGGCTTAGTTAGTATTCTGGAATAAGAATGGAACACTGGATTAATGTTCATAAATAATAACTAGATGGTACGCGAATCCCGCAATACTACTAGACGACCATACTAGATAGGTCAAATTTATTGCAATTGTTGTTTCCATAAATGTTTTTTGGAGCGTTTTTAAAAATATTTTAATTGTTTCACACCACTCATCAATGTTTGTCTCTTTCTTACTTATATCTTTCATGATCAGCACCCAGGGGCAAGAAGACGGGGTCGTCTGAGGGAGCAGCTGATGGCCACCAGGACCGCTCCTCTACCGAGGGCTCTGCTGCTGGCCCCAGTAAGTCCTCCTGTTGTTAATATTAATAATAATACCTCCCTAACTTTTACTGCACCTTATTTTTTCCAAACTATTATTTCTGTTTCCTAATTCTATTTTTTACAACATCTTCTTCGATCTAGACTATCTGTTTCTAAATTCCTGTTATCACTGGCTCTAACTGCCTCTGCTATGACTCTCTGTACTACTACTATTCTGTCTGTAGCTAAGCTTGCCCAGTTGGCCACTCTTTATTTAAAAAGGTTTTAAATAAAACTCAGATTCACCAATAGACCTAGCCACTGAGTCCAGTCCTTTGGGATGTCCTCTTCTAGTCTTCTTAATCTTGAGGCTTTTTGACAATTCCCACCAACAAAATGCCCAACCAGATATTTTACTATTTTTTATTGGATAGAACATACTACTGTTGTAGTGATTCTGCACATACACAAAGAACTATGCACAAGAAAATACTTAGGATGTTGGTGATAGGAGGTTGGACCTTCCTCACACCTCAGAACCCACAATCCCCTGACCGACTATCTATAGTGTCTCATTAGCTCCCCGAACCCCCTGAAGATACCCAATGATTAGACAACCCAGAACATAACACTCCCGACCTCTGAGAGTCCCGGAAGGTATGCACACCCTTTTACTCACTCACTCTTGTAAGTCCACACCAAATACCACAGAGTCTATGTAAGTTCAAAAGGTTTATTTCCAAATAACAAGATCCGTACGTTGTTCTATAATGCAGTATAGGAATACGAGCCAGCACCAACAGCAAAATGCATAAGATTAAAACAATAAACATTGTTACAAGTCCACAAAAGACAAAAGGGGAAATTATGATAACTGAACAGTGGTGGAAGAACCACCCTCCCCTTGGTAGGAATATAGTTTATATAAATGAAGGTCTGAGCGAATTCTGGGGGACGCCTCACCTTAGAACCTATAAGTACTGGACATCATAAGCTCTGCAAAGCTCTGGTTCGTAGAAGGGAATCTTCCGTCTGTTATGAGAAAAATGGTGCGCGTTAGTATAATGCAAGCATTTCTCAGTCATGCCAAAAAGTGTAGCATGTTATGGCTAAGCAATACGGACTGACCAGAAATCCATAACAAAGTGGCTTGTTTTTAGACCTTGTACGCAGCGCTCAGACAGTAGCAGTATGAGCTCATGTGGGCTCAAACTTCTCAAAGGCGTCTTACACAACAACAAGCTGCGAGGTAACGTGCGCAAAAATAAAAGACACAAAGCTAAAATGGTTGCATCATGGCTCAGGCTAATTTAGCAAAGACTAGAATGACCCTAGGGACCATCTAGCACTACTAGTGTCTACTGTACTCTACTGCTCTGGTACCCGATTTGTAGTAGCGATGTATGTTGTATATATTCACTTTTTTTCAATCTTGCTAGTGAAAACGAATAAATAGGGGGAGGTGTATATGGCATCTAAAAAATGTGTAATGTTTTTTCTAGCCGTACCACCGACCACCAGTGCAGGGGCCAGCGGCGATGGCGACACGGCCACTTCGGAGGGAGCAGGAGATGCGGCAACTGCAGGAGCTGCAGGGGGTGAGCCACCAGCAGTGGCGGGCAGTGGTAAGTTATATTTCTTACTTATTGACATTACACTCGCTGCAAGGGTGTACACTGTACTGTTGAGACTTAGTAAGTAAGGAGTTGTTGTGAACAACGGTTGAAGAAGACACCCTTTACTTAGCATTAGCAATAGCATTAGCGGCGGGAGTTGAGTAACCAATGGCTTTTCCATCTGACTTCAACTCAGCTGTGAAAGTTTTATGGAGAAGACTAAAAGTCAGATCAGATGACCTTGATGGATGGGTTGAACGAAAAGGGAAAGAAGGGTGGAATGAGGAAGGGCGGGCAAGATGTAATATTTATGACTGGCAGAGAAGGATACGTGGGATGCATGCATAGGTGGCTGATGGGAATCAGATGCATGGGGGGCTGAAGGATGGGTGGAAGGTGAAAGAAAAAGATGCCTGCCTGGGTGGATAGCAAGAATCCTACGGGGTGCTTGGGTCAAACTCAAAGCCAAGGCAAGCAAGGAAGGAAGGACACATGGGTGGTGGTTTAAAAAAAAAAAAAAGAATAAATGTTTGTTGTTGGTGAAACAAACTAAGGTTTGTTGAGAGATGAAGAAGAATGATAGACGTTTACTTTGAATGGATGGATGCCTGGATGGTATTCATCATAGATAGCATAGGTGGAGACTGTCACTGGATGAAGAGTCTTAGTTTGAAGAGAATGTAAAAGAAACCGTGCCACAGTAGCAAAGCCGGGGAGAATAGAAGTTGTATTTTCAGAATACTCCCTTGACTCACAGTAGTTTGCAAGCACAGCATACATATTGTGTATGTATGTAATTATCATTATTAAGTGCCTTCCTCCGACTCCGAGGCCCACTCCGTACCTATGTTAATTTATTTTCGAAATTTCGACTGTGTCAGCTAGCCTGCCATGGGTGGTCTATCGGCTGGTTAGCTACAACATCAATCAAAACAAAGTACCTCATGTCGTCCCACATATATAAGCAATGATCATGATTGGATCAGATATCATCTGCCTTTATAGTCAGGGCAGGGTGAAAGTGACATTGAGCAGTTGCCCCTGATGTAACAGAGTATGGCCAGTGCCACCTGTAATAGAAAAAGAATCGGAGCTTCCCCACCTGCAGACAGTTGTAAATAAAACTAATGTGAGTCTGCAACTCTGCGTCATCATGACTCGTGTATGTTTGTCTTGGGCGCAAGCTGACTGAGCTGGCATGCCGGCTACAACAAGGTTACGTAATTTTGCTAAACTAGAGAGAACAAGAAGACTGGTGTACTACTGTGTACTCGAGTCCATAGTGGTAGTATAATGCCTGAAACTCCCACAATTGTTAGAGGACGAGGAAGTGGGAGGATAGATACATACCACAAGTGTTATGTACTGTGCTTGCTAGTGCTACTGTGCCACTATGTGTTGAATTAATTTTGTGTTACTGTTTTGCTAAGAGTATTGTTTACAATTTTCTTTCTTGATATAGCTCCTCCTTCCCAAGCAAAACCAACCAGGAAGGAGTTGGCAGCCATGGCCCGGTGCCGGAAACTGGAGGCCATCTGCCAAGAGTACTGGTGGCTGGTGGCTCAGGCAGAGGAGGAGGAGGAGGCGGCAGCAGCCTCCTCCAATGCCCCAGGCCCCAGCCAGGCCCCGCCTCCAGTGGTATGGCGCTGCGGTCAGGCAGCCGCCCGCTGCCGCACTGTAATATCCAGCACTGCTGCCCCCCACCCTGGATGCAACTGCAGGGCATTTTGCCGCCGTATGCTCCTCCGAATGTCACGCCTAGAGGAGCGGGTCAAGATCCTGGTGGACAAACATCTAAAAGCCAACAGAATTTAAGAACTATGACCCCGTTGGTTTGCCCCTTTCTTATTCCTTTTTTTGATGGGTGGGAATTGGGCGTTGGCGTTGGGGTTTATTATTATGGACATTGGTTGGACTTTTTCGTTTTGGACATTAGTTGGGGTTAGGGAGAGGGGTGGGTCAGGTGTTGTGGGATAGTTTATTTTTGTTAGGGTAATAAATTATATTTATACTTAAACATACAATGTTAATGTTTTGTGGGGGTTACTGTTTTATGAATTTACGTCACATGGTTTCCTTGCTGCTGCAGGGCCGCAGCCAGTGTTTGATTTAAATAATCTGCCGATTTTGTAACACACAAACAGATAGATGCGGTACCCCTCACTGAGTGATTTGTCCTACTAGTACTGTCAGTCTCTCCTCCTAGTCCATTATACCTCCCCCAAACTTCTTATCTTACCTGTGATTGATGATTAAGTTAGGCACAGCGATGGCTGCATGGCGATGATGGTTTGGTTTCCCAAGAGAATGGAGATGCCATGGTTGTGGTGGTAGTAGTAGACACTGGCAGTAGCATTTGCAGAAAAAGAAAATGAGACAGTCACTCGCCTGAGAGAGACTGTGGGAGGAGTAGTAGAACTAAGTAAAGTACAGTACACAAGAAGACTTCCAAACAAACAATAATATTGCAAATGCTAAAGTAAAATAAAACATAATGGTGGCGGGGACAGCCTAGTACAGCAAGTTACAAACTGTAATCGTGTCGAGTCACTCAACACAATCGTAACCTTTACTGCTGTGTAGGAGGATGTTGATGATGAATCTAATCAATGCCGGCAATTAATTATGATGTATTAGGTCCCTTTGGAAAAATTAATTGACTTGCACATAGACTGAGCATGGGTGGGCAAGCAGAAGAAGATCCTCGCCCAGCCTTGAAATTGAATTAGTGTTGCTTTCACCACATCTGCCCCAGCAAGCGTGTGATCAATTGTTGGTGTACATTTAATTTAGTCACACCTCAAAATAAATCACACAGCCCGGGGGAAGAGGGTTAGGGTTTGATGAATGGATGGGAAGGGGGGTTTGGGGAAAGGTTTGACAAAGAAAAACAGTACGCATGGACACAACAAAAGCAAAACACAATCTTGGCAGACGACCATCATATCCATAAATCTGTTAAGGGAGAAAAAGGAAATGCATGCATGATGAAGATAACTTGATGGTTAATGATGAGTAGTACTTACTAACTACTACTAGACAATTAGTCAGTACAGGGCAACAGTATATTAATATGCAATTTGCCTTGCCTGTCTGCCCTCAGAGAGACCCAAATTACATGTTGTACCGGGCTTACTTTTAAAGATAGCAAAGAAAATTAAAAAATAGTTGTAGGGATCAATTAGCAAACAAACAACAACACACAGTCGTAATGATTGAAGAGAAAAAATGGATCAAATTAATTAAAAGACGATGAATGATACTAAAGTTACTGTATTATCCTGGTCAAATTGTGGAGTTGCATCTCGGCATTCCTCTTGGTCCTCCCTTCCATGGACGCTCCGTCCATCAATCTTGGATGCCACTGCCTGCCTGGCAGATGCGGATTGGTAAGGTAAGTGTGAGTTGTTTTTCCCAGTATAGCACAGGGTAAAGGCCGGCCTGTAAGTGTAGATGGAAAAACAAAAGGGATATTGAAAAATCAATTAATAAAAAAAATGCCTCAATTACGGTGGAGTGCAACAAGACAGAGAAGAGAACACTTTCAGACTGAGGCGGCATGGATAGATACATCATGTCTACTCTGTTTACAGCATTTTAAGCTACAACAACAACAGGACAGAGCAGGCCCACGGCACCGGGCCGTGACCAAACCTCCATTTAGCTTAAATTTTGACAGAGCCAGACAAAGCATATATACAGCAACCTAGCATTTTCAAAATTAAGTGACTCAATCAATGCACCGCTGTCAGTCATACCACTGCACTCGACTCCACCACTACACGGACAGGTAGTAGGTCTGCTGTGGTTCTTGTTGACTTGTGTTTACCTTTTATGCCACTTCATGAAATGCAGTTATTCCATCAATCATCTCCGATCCTAAGTACTGACTGACTGCGAAGAGTATAGTATGTGGTCATCATGATCAAGGTGTCCATGTCCAACTCAGTCTGTAGTGTACCGAATGAGTCGAGAGTCCATATTCAAATATCCAATGGATCGCCCTGCAGTAGAAGTACAATTTTGTTATTAAACAACAAGTCTGAGTGTTTACAGCATTAACCAGAAACAGTTACAGGAGGACACATATACAGTAGCATAGCATTTTCCAAAGTAAGTAACTAAATCTCAACACACGGCTGTCAGTCATACCTCCACTACTACACTCGTGACTACGTAACTCGACTCCACCACTACACAGACATGTAGGTCTGCTGTGGTTGTTGACTTGACTTATTTACCTTTTATGCCACTTGATTTGAAATGCCCCGAGTTATTCCATCAATCATCTCCGATCCAACTGACTGACTGCGAAGATAGTATGGTCATCATCATGGTGTTGTACGTGTTGTCCAACTCCAACTCAGTCTGTAGTGTACTGAGTACGACTCCGACTAAGTCCATATTCCATATTAAAAAATGCAACGGATATTGGCCTGCAGTAGTAGGAGTACAATTTGGTTATTAAACAACAAGAAGGGAAACATTGACTGTCACTTGAGTCACTTTTAGTTGGTAGATTAATTACTAGTACAGTTCGACTTCATGCACAACGTCATCAACACAAAAAACAGCAATCACTCTGAGTCTGCATCCAACGCATGCCATCATTACCTGTCTTGCTCTTCTCTTTGGCTGTCAGATGCCTAGTTCTGACAGGTGTGTGTTTTTTTACCGAGGCAGTGGCCTCATTATTACTCCACATTCATTTTGAGTGTTAGTCGCTGTTTCGGTTTTCTTATTCATCTGTGGCACTTTGTCACAGTTGAAGTTGGTTCACATGGTCAGCGCTGTGAGATGGGCCGCGGCCTGGGTAGTGGTCATTGGTAAAATTGAGTTTGCAGAAATGTGACATGTCAGCAAGTTTCTTCAAAGAGTCTTGTCTTTCTCTGCCAAGTACCTTCTGTTCTGACATTGATGAGCTTTGTTTTGATGCCTGCCGAGGCGGTAGCCTTCTGACAGTGATGAGTTTCGGCTCGGAAACAAAAGGAGGATAGCTATAGTCATGTTCCACTTCTTCTGGAGGGACTGTTAGAGGCAAAATTTCTTGTACTATTCTCCATCCAATGTCTGGCTTGAGGGAAATGTATTTAGGGCGAGTCAGGAAGATGGAGCAGGACTCTGAGGAGTGGACAGTTAAATGCACAGAGGTGCAACTCCAATATGGAAATAAAAAGAGAAGACGGTGGTGATGGATTTGTTGTGATTCGAACCAGAAAGACAGAGACACACACAAATAAAGGAAGGAAGAAAGTAACAATTTGAAAGCCTAGTTGTCAGGGAAGAGGAGCTCATCCTCAAACTCTGGTGGTTCGATCAGAAGTAGGTCATCTAACACATTACTTCCGTCACCTAAGTCACTCTCCTCTTCCTGCTGTGATTCAGGTATTTTGTACTCTGGTGGTATAAAGTGCTTATTCATTTTGATCATGGTTAACCTCTCCACGCTTTTGGGCGAGAGACTGGTCCTTTTGACAGTTACAATGGCACTAGCAGCACTGAAAACACACTCAGAAGAGACACTTGCGACAGGGGAAGCCAGATACTTTATTGCCAGCCTGCTGAGCACTGTCCATTACAATATAGAATGATCCCAGTAAACTAGAACTAGCTGGACATAATGTAAAGCATTATAATCACATTAAAATAACATACAAAACGAAAATACGTAGCAATTGTTATTTAATCACACTGCTGCATAGAATTTTTTATATACATATATCAAAATTCAAATCAATACACATATAGGTGCCCAAAAGGACAGGGAAAAAGGGGGTGAAAAGATAAGTGATTCTCGTGAAGGTAAAAGATTGTGAAGGAAGTATGGAAGTCGTGAATGCATAAAATGCCCAATTCAATTAAATTCTGGCCTAAATATTTTGCCAGTAATACATGAATTATTCACTGATTCAAGTAGCTAGACCACATTTGTGAAACACAATTGAATATTCTCTGTTGTTTCTGGGGGCTGGCACAAAGGAAAGAGTGTCGACGTTTCGACCCCAAGGTATATCGTAGGCCAATTAACACCTTACACGGGGTCTTCCTCAGGACTGTGACGAAGGGAGGGCACCTAAAATCAAAGTAAAACACCATTGGTACTAAAAAGGGAAGAGACAAAGAAGATAACCACTAACAAGGCCAAAACGGTCCTTAAATTTACCATAGTGAGTCCTACAATGAGGGCTCCAATGTAAGAAAAACGGGCACACTGGCTCCAAAATGTGTAGAGCGACATCAACACCTGAAAGAATAAGGTGTCGTGATGAGAAGCCACAATTATGTACTATAGATAAATATAATTTATTTTATTTGCATATTTTCTTGAAGGGCGGTAGTGGGGAAATACAACACTTACACAAAACGCGGAAACTTCCAGCGTATCCCTTCCAAACAGCAAAATTAATGAAATAATTGAATTCCTGCCCCAAATATAACAGCTAGGAACAATTCAGCAGACGTATCTGAAAACCAAAGTAGAGGATAGAGTCACCAACCAAGAATCAACTTAAAAACCGGCATAAACCAATAAAGTACAATACGCGATGTCGTTGCCTACTCTAATGTAAGTATACATGGCGCACAGTATCTATACGATAGAGTAAAGAATTCAGCGGAGTCACGAACAAGTGACATAAGATGGTTTACTCTAAATTATGGAGGCTAAGTCTTGAAACACTCACCGTTCTTCGGTGAAGAAACATCTTAATGGGAGAGCGGGACTGAATCTCGAATAAAAACGGACCATGAATTTATGCAGAGTTAAAAAATCATGCAAAGTTAAAAATCCAGAGAAACTATCCCATAATCATTAACATTAAACAAAGAGGGGCCCCGGGAGATAGTTTTTGAGGGTAGGGAGCGTGAACTTATCACTACGCGCCGGCCATATTTGCAATATATAAAGGAGGGAAACGAACCGTAAGTTGAACATCCATTAAATAGACCTCATCGTCATCACTCGTCATGGGATGACGTGCCGGTAGCAGACGCTAGATGCTGCCCGCGTAACGTCACAGCAGTATGGTAAACAGAGACAATAGACTCGAAAAAGGCAACTACTTGAGAGAAAGAGCTATTCTCGAGTAAAAAATCAAAAACAAAAAGGTTATGAGGAGGTGACCACAGATATAAAGACTTCATTGGTATCACCAAGGTGCTTTTAAAAGATCTAATCTAATTGTCTAAATATAAGGAAAAGAATGTTACAGAGGAATTAACCAATGAAGCGATCACGTCGGAAAACACGAAGGAGCATCAGTCATCAGTAGTCTGCTTATAATCAATTTTCTCATTCTTGACTCAAGAACACACAAACAATATTCAGACAAAGTTAATACATAAAACACTGATCACGATGTTTATCAAAGCAGTGTATATCTTTTAGGCAAATGCCACAATGGTTCACCTAGGAACATTAGTGCACACAATTATAAGTGCAAGAGGTCACAGTAAAACAATATAGGTGGTTCTGTGAATGGGCACTCGGTCGCCGCTTGTCTAGTAAATGGAAATGACAACAAACCACAGTAACCTTCATTAGAACTCATTCAATTGACACATCAGTGCTCCTTAGAAGTACAGTATAAATGTAATAGTGGAGATAAAGCAATCTTAGTCAGATGTTAAACATGCTAGCCTCTTTGTTTAATGTTAATGATTATGGGATAGTTTCTCTGAATTTTTAACTTTGCATGATTTTTTAACTCTGCATAAATTCATGGTCCGTTTTTATTCGAGATTCAGTCCCGCTCTCCCATTAAGATGTTTCTTCACCGAAGAACGGTGAGTGTTTCAAGACTTAGCCTCCATAATTTAGAGTAAACCATCTTATGTCACTTGTTCGTGACTCCGCTGAATTCTTTACTCTATCGTATAGATACTGTGCGCCATGTATACTTACATTAGAGTAGGCAACGACATCGCGTATTGTACTTTATTGGTTTATGCCGGTTTTTAAGTTGATTCTTGGTTGGTGACTCTATCCTCTACTTTGGTTTTCAGATACGTCTGCTGAATTGTTCCTAGCTGTTATATTTGGGGCAGGAATTCAATTATTTCATTAATTTTGCTGTTTGGAAGGGATACGCTGGAAGTTTCCGCGTTTTGTGTAAGTGTTGTATTTCCCCACTACCGCCCTTCAAGAAAATATGCAAATAAAATAAATTATATTTATCTATAGTACATAATTGTGGCTTCTCATCACGACACCTTATTCTTTCAGGTGTTGATGTCGCTCTACACATTTTGGAGCCAGTGTGCCCGTTTTTCTTACATTGGAGCCCTCATTGTAGGACTCACTATGGTAAATTTAAGGACCGTTTTGGCCTTGTTAGTGGTTATCTTCTTTGTCTCTTCCCTTTTAGTACCAATGGTGTTTTACTTTGATTTTAGGTGCCCTCCCTTCGTCACAGTCCTGAGGAAGACCCCGTGTAAGGTGTTAATTGGCCTACGATATACCTTGGGGTCGAAACGTCGACACTCTTTCCTTTGTGCCAGCCCCCAGAAACAACAGAGAATATTCAATTGTGTTTCACAAATGTGGTCTAGCTACTTGAATCAGTGAATAATTCATGTATTACTGGCAAAATATTTAGGCCAGAATTTAATTGAATTGGGCATTTTATGCATTCACGACTTCCATACTTCCTTCACAATCTTTTACCTTCATGAGAATCACTTATCTTTTCACCCCCTTTTTCCCTGTCCTTTTGGGCACCTATATGTGTATTGATTTGAATTTTGATATATGTATATAAAAAATTCTATGCAGCAGTGTGATTAAATAACAATTGCTACGTATTTTCGTTTTGTATGTTATTTTAATGTGATTATAATGCTTTACATTATGTCCAGCTAGTTCTAGTTTACTGGGATCATTCTATATTGTATTGTTAACTACCCAGGTCCCAGTACCAATGGGTTTACCCCTATATGTATAGAGCACTGTCCATTGGCTTCTTTTCCCATACCAATACACCAATGGGTTTTGATCCATGAAGACCTCTGTTGTGTCATCCAGATAGGCCTGGACCGTACGCTCAATGCTCAGGGAAGCTCCGATTTGCTTGGCCTCTTTTGCCTGTGCATCAGCACTGGACTTACCATACCCATGCCGTAGAAACCAGTCAGTTGCCGATTGTACTGTGGCTGATGATCCTGTTCTTGCTGCTGTTGATGTTAGTGGTGTTGTTGGTGACTGCTGGGAGGTAAACGCACTGCCCTCAGGCTCTGAAGTAGAACTTGACTCTGGATGACCTGTAGTACTTGTTCTGGCCTGGGGTGGCGGGCCTCTAAGTACCAGCCGTTCGTTTTCGAACTTAGTGGCTTCCTCAGCTATCAACGTTTTGTACTTGGCAACATCCACTTCTGAAAAAGGAATTACTGCCTTACTGTTCAGAAATACTTTGTACCGTGGATCCAAAATTGTGGCAGTAATGTAATGTTGATGTGACACAATGTTATTTTTAATCCTTGTATTTTCAGATAAGCGAACGGCTAAGGAGTCCGCCAAATAATATGCGTCTTGTTTGTCATCCACACCTGCGTACATTTCAGACACCTCTTCAGCTGTTGCTCTAGCATGTGCAACAATGGGATAGCTTGGCCCATAGTACAGTCCTCCCTGCTGACTTCACGTGTGAAGACCTCAAACGGAAGTAGCATCTATGTCAGGCATTTAACGAGGTCCCATTGGCCCATCTCAATGGTCATGCCTCTCACAGTAGGATCCCCTAATCTTTGCATGACATAAGCATTGAGTGGTATGTACTGCTCAAACAGACGATCAAGCATGTAATAAGTTGAGTTCCAACGTGTTGGCACCTCCTGGATGAGTGCTTTGACTGGCATTTTATGCTCATGTTGAATGACCCTCAGCTGCTTCCGGGCTTTAAAAGAATGGCTGAAATGTGTGCATATTCTTCTGCAGGTGGCCAGTAAGTTGCTGACTTTGTATTCATTTTTCAGAAAGTCTTGAACAACAATGTTAATGCAGTGTGCCAAACACGGGACCCTGAAATAGCCACCATCTTTCATGGCCCTCACTACATTACTGCCATTGTCCGTGGCAACAAAACCAATGTTAAGCCCTCTTGGGCACAGCCACTCAAAGACCTTGCTGTTAAACGCATCCAAAATGTTTGCAGCAGTATGAGATTTCTCCATGGCAAACATGGCTACAGTTGCATGTTTGCGAGTGGCATGAAAAATCTCAGCAGCGTCAACACCAGCAGATATCTTTTCTCTAACCCCCACAAAAGAGATCCAGTGTTCAGTGATGCACATGTAATCAGTGGATTGGCAACTGGTCCACATGTCTGTTGTCAGGTGGATACTCTGAACAGCACTCTGCTTCAAGGCTTTTCCAAGCAATTCCAGCACGTCGTGATGTAGTGCTGGAACAGCAACTCTGGCGAAATAGTAGCGGCTGGGAACCTGCCATTTTGGGCAGATGGCTGTCACAAATTCCAGAAAACCCACCCCTTCAACAAAATAAAAAGGGAGAAGGTCCAGTGCTAACATTTTAGCCAGCTTCGCATTGTACAAACGTGCTATTGGGTGGTTGCGTTCGTACTGCCCCTCTGCCCTAAACATGCTGAGAATGGTAGGCTGCATGGTTTTCCTTTCTGTTAGGCTCAACGATGCACTTTTTTTCATTGCGGTACTCCTTGCTGTCTCAGGCTGACTCTTACTAGGCTTGTGCCACTGAGACGTTGCTGAGGATGTGGGCGATACCACTGCACTGCTGGGGACAGGGCTACTTTGTGTACCACTACCAGAGAGAATTTCTCCCTGTCCTTCCTCTTCCACCGTGATCATATCTTCTACTCGTTTATCCCCACCAACACCAATGGTTGCAGTTTTTATGCCGCGAAGGTGGTCCTCCCAGTCGATCAAGTGGTGTTTTTTCAGATGGGTTATTTGGCCTCCGGTACCATAGTTTGTACCAAGCTTACCCCGACTAACAGAGGTATTACAAATGGAGCATATAGCAATGTTCTCCTCCTTTTCGCTAACCGTAAAGAAGTCCCAAACTGGGGAGCTTAACTTTTGTCTCCTTCTGGAGGTGCCACTTCCAATGCCGGATGAACTGGAGGGTGTGCATTGAATTTGACTCTGTGCAGTACCACTACCTCCTTCTACTGAGGTGGTGGTTGTGCTGGATGTAGGTCACTGCCGGGCCTTTGCTAATGCAAATATGGAAGCTGTAGGTCGTGTTGGTGTTACCTGTGTTGGAGGTATGCGTGCTACATCCCTCGCAGCAATTTTGGATAGGGTAATAATGTTGGTCTCCATCTCCTCGGGGCCGGGAGTGATGTTCGTGATGACTGGCTCATCATCATCCTGCTGTTCTACATCGACCTCCATAAGTGTAAGGCTTTCTGGAACCTTCCTTTTCCCTAGCCTGGTCTTGGGACGTGTCTCCCTCTCAGACTCAGTGTGTGGCTTCCAAGTGGCATCTAGATCATCAGAAGGGGTGCTTGGCGAATAACTCGATGGACTAACCCTCCTTTTCCTTGCTGGGGATTTGGAAGACAATGGATCTTCTGAATGAGTGGCTTCCTCTTCTTCTTCCTCTGCATGAGGCTCAATTTCCTGAACTGCCCCTACTTCGGGAGGAACAACTACTATTGCGGGCGGTGGTTGCGGCTGTTGTTGACCACTTATCTGCTGTGTTTCCTACTGTGTTGATTGGGTACTACTTTGAGATAGCGATAAGTTTATCTCAGGCTCAGCATCACTGGTTTCCACCATTAGGCTGGCTACCTCTTCCACACTCATGTGCTTGGGCCTGGGTTGGTGGGTTGGGCCCACTGATGCGGAGGTGCTGCCCCCAGCTTGCCCCCCAGACACCGCTGCTGCAGGCATAATTTTTTGTTTCCCTAAAAAGGTATTGGGCGGCACACCAGACTTAAGTGTCACTTCCTTCTTCTGTTCCTTCTTCTCAATAGCAACTTTCTTGGTACTGGAGGACCTGGTACCTGCTTTCTTTGGGCCCATCTTCTTCAGATGTCAGCAGCACTCGGTTGCACAAGTTGCAGAGATGTCTGGTCAGGTCACACGTCACGTCGTGTACAGCAGCAGGACGTCTGTCTGGCAGTACAACGGGCAATGATGACACACCTCCTCCTCAGTCTTTTGTGCACCTAAAAGCAAAAAAGGCAGAAGAACATCAGTCAAACGTGGAATTTGTTGTGCTTAAATTACCAATAGTACAATCAAACTAATATAATATATAACTTAGTGTGTGGTGGTCACAATTATTAAATTTTAGTAACTCAGTGAACAACAACAGTGTAGCCATTTATGAGACTTTGACAACAAGGGCTTTCCTGGTGTACTGTGTAACCCTGGGCATTGAATTCCGCTCCGCTCGCGGAATTTGCGGAATTTAGGCAATTTCGCGTTCCGCGGAGAACGCGGAATTGCCAACAATTCCGCGATCCGCGGCGAAGCGGAATTATTTTCTTGTTCGCGCTTTAAAAATGCATTCTAGCGCGCGCGATTATGACTTACCGGGATTCCTGCGTTCGTCGACGGGTTTTCCTATTCGTTCGCGTGCGCCACGAGATTTCGGTAGCCGGCCGCACGATCCTGCGAGAGTTTGCGATCGCGAACACGTCATTCGTCGCGCCATCGTGCACCACGAGAGAGATTGCGGTCGCGAACACGTCATTCGGGCGCGCCATCGGATTTCCGGCGGAATCTTTGTAAACCTGCGATCCGGAACACGCAAAATTTTCAATCTGGAGAAGAATAATATCGCGAGCAGCATAAAACCTTCTATAAACTGATGATTTCCATGGGAAAAAAACCTCAGATTGATATTTGGGGGTCCTTTTTCTCATTTTTTGGGCGGGGGAGAGGGAGGAAGTGCCACAGAGTCTACTACTTCCTGTTCCTTTCCAGCAGGCTCCTCCCAGTGCTTTCTCCATCTCCTGTTCATTTTTCACTTGGATTTGAGCTGGAAGGATCACTCTTTGTGTCTGCTGCATCATTATCATTGGATTTGAGGATTTTTGGATTTGAGATTTTACAAGTAAGTTGGTGTTGTTTGATTGGGTCATTGCAGTTGCAGCAATTACAATTTTTTTAATTTTCATCATTTTTAAAAATAAATATAGTGGTGGGTAGCCACTGTAGCCAGTGGGCCCAGAGCTAGTCATGGGTGGGTGCATGATGAAACATGATGAAACAACTGTTCCTTTGCTGTGTGATGTATTTTTAATTTCAAACATCATTTAGGGGGCATGGATGGCGTTGGATTGAATTGCAAAATGTGTATTTTTGGGTGTATTTCAGTTTTTGGGCTGTGTGCTAAATACATGCCTTAGTTGTGTGTGGTGTGCTGCAGGCCTTGTTTAGCCCTGTGGATTTTCGTTTTTGCATTTTATTGCATTACAGGCAAAGCAGTGTTGTTTACCATGCAGCCTTTGCCTGGCTATTATAGGTCTGGTTTCAGTACATTGTTTTCCAGGCCTCCTGCTTGTTGCTTCTGATTTGTGAGTGTCCATGTGGCTGGTAGCCATTTCTGGTGGGAGTTATAAGTGTGCTGCTTTTTTTGCCATATAGGCCTGCATGTGTTTCCTTTGTGACCTAGGCTTCTTGTTGTTGTGGGCCTGGCCATGAGGCTGGTGGCCATTTTGAAGCCAGGCAGTGTGCTTTTTGCCATAGGCCTGCATTGTCTGTCTTCAGTTTCTTGTTGTTGTGGGCCTGGCCATGAGGCTGGCGGCCATTTTGAAGCCAGGTAGTGTGCTTTTTTTCCATAGGCCTGCATTGTCTGTCTTCAGTTTCTTGTTGTTGTGGGTCTGGCCATGAGGCTGGCGGCCATTTTGAAGCCAGGCAGTGTGCTTTTTGCCATAGGCCTGCATTGTCTGTCTTCAGTTTCTTGTTGTTGTGGGCCTGGCCATGAGGCTGGCGGCCATTTTGAAGCCAGACAGTGTGCTTTTTGCCATAGGCCTGCATTGTCTGTCTTCAGTTTCTTTGTTGTGGGCCTGGCCATGAGGCTGGCGGCCATTTTGAAGCCAGGTAGTGTGCTTTTTTTCCATAGGCCTGCATTGTCTGTCTTCAGTTTCTTGTTGTTGTGGGCCTAGCCATGAGGCTGGCGGCCATTTTGAAGCCAGGCAGTGTGCTTTTTTTCCATAGGCCTGCATTGTCTGTCTTCAGTTTCTTGTTGTTGTGGGTCTGGCCATGAGGCTGGCAGCCATTTTGAAGCCAGGCAGTGTGCTTTTTGCCATAGGCCTGCATTGTCTGTCTTCAGTTTCTTGTTGTTGTGGGCCTGGCCATGAGGCTGGCGGCCATTTTGAAGCCAGGCAGTGTGCTTTTTGCCATAGGCCTGCATTGTCTGTCTTCAGTTTCTTGTTGTTGTGGGCCTGGCCATGAGGCTGGCGGCCATTTTGAAGCCAGGTAGTGTGCTTTTGCCATAGGCCTGCAAGCTTGTAGCCTAGTCTGCCAACAGGCCTTTCATCCAGTGGGCCCAGAGGTAGTCAGGGGTGCATGAAACAACTGTTTCTGTGTGTTCTGTTGAATATAAACATCATTTAGGGCACATGGATGGCATTGGATTGAATTGCAAAATGTGGATTTATTTTTGGGGTGTATTTCAGTTTTTGGGGGTGTGTTACATGCCTTAGTTGTGTGTGGTGTGTTGCAGGCCTTGTTTAGCCCTGTGTATTTTCGTTTTTGCATTTTATTGCATTACAGGCAAAGCAGTGTGGTTTACCATGCAGCCTTTGCCTGGCTATCGTAGGCCTGTTTTCAGTACATTGTTTTCCAGGGCTCATGCTTGTGGCTTGTGATTTGTGAGTGTCCATGTGGCTGGTGGCCATTTCTGGTGGGAGTTATAAGTGTGCTGCTTTTGCCATATAGGCCTGCATGTGTTTCCTTTGTGGCCTAGGCTTCTTGTGGTTGTGGGCCTGGCCATGAGGCTGGCGGCCATTTTGAAGCCAGGCAGTGTGTTTTTGCCATAGGCCTGCATTGTCTGTCTTCAGTATCTTGTTGTTGTGGGCCTGGCCATGAGGCTGGCGGCTATTTTGAAGCCAGGCAGTGTGCTTTTTGCCATAGGCCTGCAAGCTTGTAGCCTAATCTGCCAACAGGCCTTCCATCCAGTGGGCCCAGAGATAGTCAGGGGTGCATAAAAGAACTGTTTGTGTGTTCAGTTGAATTTAAACATCATTTAGGGCACATGGATGGCATTGAATTGCAAAATGTGGATTACTTTTTTGGGTGTATTTCTGTTTTTTGGGGTGTGTTACATGCCTTAGTTGTGTGTGGTGTGTTGCAGGCCTTGTTTAGCCCTGTGTATTTTCGTTTTTGCATTTTATTGCATTACAGGCAAAGCAGTGTGGTTTACCATGCAGCCTTTGCCTGGCTATCGTAGGCCTGTTTCAGTACATTGTTTTCCAGGCCTCATGCTTGTTGCTTGTGATTTGTGAGTGTCCATGTGGCTGGTGGCCATTTCTGGTGGGAGTTATAAGTGTGCTGCTTTTGCCATTTAGGCCTGCATGGTTTTCCTCTTGGCTTACTGCTTGCATCCATCCCCTTTTCCAGCTGCAGCTCCCTGAATGATGTGATGAGCAAATAATGTAATGCCAAACAGGGTCCACTTCTATTACATTTGTATTTTGGTTGTCCTGACAGTGTACACAGTATACCATGAAAGCCCTTGTTGACAGTCTCACAAATGGCTACACTAATTTATATCTTTTATTTGTTTGTTTGTACTACTAGTAATTGAACCACAACAACAAATGCAACATTTCACTGATGTTCTTCTCCTGGCTTCTTTGCTTTTAGGTGCACAAAAAGACAGAGGAGGAGGTGTCATCATCATCATCACCCGTTGTACTGCCAGGCTGAAGTCCTGCTGCGCGTCACGTCCACGTGTGACCACAGACATCTCTGCAACTTGTGCACCTGCGTCCTGCTGACATCTGAAGAAGATGGCCCCAAAGAAAGGTACCAGGTCCTCCAGTAGCAAGAAAGTTGCCAGTGAGAAGAAGGGAGAGAAGAAGGAAGTGGCACTTGCCAAGACTGGGGTGCCGGCCGATGTGTTTTTTGGTAAAAAAACTTACGCCTGCAGCAGCGGTGTCCAGCGGGGACCAAGCTGGGAGCAGCACCTCTGCATCAGTGGCCCCACCCCAGCAACCTAGGCCCAAGCCCATGACTGTGGCAGAGGTAGCCAGTCTACTAACGACCAGTGATGTTGAAATGTCATTATCGCAAAGTAGTACCCAATCCACGCACTCGCAGGCGCAAACTCAGGAGATAAGTGGGCAACCCCAGCCACAACCCGAACCGCAGCTGGAACTGCAACCACAGCCAGAACCACAGCCGCAACCCACGCAGCCGGAACCGCAACCACAGCCGGAACCGCAACCACAGCCGGAACCACAGCCGCAGCCGGAACCACAGCCCACAATAGTAGCTGTTCCACCTGAAGTAGGGGCAGTTCAGGAAATCGAGCTTTTTGCAGACGAAGAGGAGCAAGCCACTGTTCCAGAAGATCCAGTGTCTTCCATACCCCCAGCAAGGAAAAGGAGGCTTAGTACATCAACTTCTTCTTCAAGCCCCGCTTCTGATGATCTAGATGCCACTTGGAAGCCACCAGCTCAGCCTGAGAGTGATGCACACCACAAGACAAGGCTAGTGAAAAGGAAGGTTCCAGAAAGCCTTACAGTTATGGAGGTAGATGTAGACGAGGGGGTGATGATGATGAAGAGCCAGTCATCACGAACATCACTCCTGGGCCTGCGGAGATGGAGACCAACATTATTAGACTATCCCAAATCGCTGCGAGGGATGTAGCACGGATACCACCAACACAGGTAACGCCAACACGACCTCCAGCTTCCATATTTGTCTTTGCAAAGGCCCGGCAGGGACCTACATCAAGCTCAACCACCACCTCAGTAGGTGGTGGTAATGTAAGTGCACAGAGTCAAATTCCATGCACACCCTCCATTTCATCTGGTATTGAAAGTGGCACCTCCAGCAGCGCCAGAAAGTTCTCCTCCCCAGTTTGGGACTTCTTTTCGGTTAGCAGTAAGGAGGAGAACATTGCTATATGCTCAATTTGTCGGCAGGCTGTTAGGCGGGGTAAGCTTGGTACAAACTATGGTACCGGAGGACAAACAAGTCATCTCAAAAAACACCACACTATCAGGTGGGAGGCTCACCTACTTCACTTACAAAAAAGTAAAGCTGGACCCATTGCTGTTGTTGGGGATGAAGAAGTAGGGGAAGATATGATCGCGGTGGAAGGTCAACAAGAGGGAGACATTTATAGCCCTACCCCCAGCAGTGTACTGGTAACGCCCACATCCTCAGCAACATCTCAGTGGCACAGTAGTAAGAGTCAACATGAGACACCAAGGCAACCGGGCACTGCAATGAGCAAAAGTGCAGCGTCGTTGAGCCTAGCTGGGTTCAAGAAGAAAGGTGCACCACTAAGGAAAATATTCCAGCCTACCATTGACAGCATGCTTAGGTCGGAGGGGCAGTACCAACGCAACCACCCAACGGCACGGTTGTACAATGCGAAGCTGGCTAAAATGTTAGCGCTGGACCTTCTCCTTTTTCATTTGTGGAAGGGGTGGGTTTCCTTGAATTTGTGTCAGCCATCTGCCCTAAATGGAAGGTTCCCAGCCGTTCCTATTTTGCCCGAGTTGCTGTTCCAGCACTACATCACGATGTGCTTGAATTGGTTGGACAAGCTTTGCAGCAGAGTGCTGTTCACAAAATCCACCTGACAACAGACATGTGGACCAGTTGCCAAGCCACTGATTACATGTGCATCACTGCACACTGGGTCTCTTTTGTGGGGGTTAGAGACAAGCTATCTGAAGTAGGTGCTGTTGACACAGCTGCAATTTTTAATGCTTCTCGGAAACATGCAACTATAGCCATGTTCGCCATGGAGAAATCTCATACTGCTGAAAACATTTTGGAAGAGTTTAACAACAAGGTCTTTGAATGGCTGCGCCCCAGAGGGCTTCACATTGGTTTTGTTGCCACGGATAATGGCAGTAATATACTTAAGGCCATGACGCTTGGTAAGTATTTCAGGGTCCCGTGTTTGGCGCACTGCATTAACATTATAGTTCAAGACTTTCTGAAAAAAGAACCCATAGTCAGCAACTTACTGACCACCTGCCGCAGAATATGCACGCATTTCAGCCATTCTTTTAAAGCCCGGAAGCAGCTGAGGATCATTCAACGTGACTATAGAATGCCAGTCAAAGCACTGATCCAGGAGGTGGCAACACGTTGGAACTCAACGTATTACATGCTTGACCGTCTGTTTGAGCAGTACAGACCAATCAATGAATATGTCATGCAAAGGGCGGATGCTGCTGTGAAAGGCATGACCCTTCAGGTGGACCAATGGTGCCTAGTTAAATCTCTTACAGAGATGCTTCTTCCTTTCGAGGTCTTCACACGTGAAGTCAGCAAGGAGGACTGTACTATGGGCCAAGCTATCCCATTGTTGCACATGCTAGAGCAAGAGCTGAAGAGGGTGTGTGAAGCGTACATAGGTGTGGAGGAAAAAAAGAAGCATACCAGTTGGCGGAGAGCTTATCATGTCGCTTAAGTGAAAATGCAAGGGTGCAAAATAAGATTCTGTCACAACAACATTACATTTGTGCCACAATTCTGGATCCACGGTACAAAGCGGCACTGCACAGTAAGACATTACTCCCTTTTTCAGAAGTGGATGTTGCCCGGTACAAAACTTGGATAGCTGAGGCAGCCAGTACATTGGAAAATGAACGGCTGGTAATTAAAGGCCTCAAACCCACATCAAGTACTGCAGCAGGGCATCCTGCGTCAAGTTCAACTTCAGAGCCTGTGGGCAGTGCATTTGGTTCACAGCTGTCACCAACACTATCGACAACAGCAAGAACCGGATCATCATCAGCCCCAGTACAAACGGCACAGAATTGGTATTTACAGCAAGGACTTGCTAGGTCCAGTGCTGATGCAAAGACAAAAGAGGGCGCACTAAGTTTAGCACCCCTGAACATTGACCGAATGGTCCAGGCCTACCTGGATGACCCAACAGAGGTCTACATTGATCAAAACCCATTGCGGTATTGGTATGGCAAAAGGGGCCAATGGCCAGTGCTCAGCAGGCTGGCGATCAACTATCTGGCTTGCCCTATCGCAAGTGTCTCTTCTGAACGTGTTTTCAGTGCTGCTGGTTCCATTGTAACAGTGAAAAGGACCAGTCTCTCACCCATAAACGTGGAGAGGTTAACCATGATCAAAATGAATCAGCAATTTATACCACCGAATTATACAATACATGAATCACCGCAGGAAGATGAGGACAGCGGCTCAGGTGATGGAAGTAGCGTGTTGGATGCTGATTACCTACTTCTGGTTGAACCTCCAGAGTTTGAGGACGAGCTATACTTCCCTGACGGTGACAACTAGGCTTCCAGTTCTTACTGTGGTTCTCCCTTATTTACTTCTATTTCTGTGTCTGTCTTTCTGTTTGGAAACTTCAAATCACAACAAATCCATCACCACCGTCTTCGTATTTTATTGCCTTATGAGTTTCAGCTCTCTGCATTTCAGTCCACTCCTCCGAGTCCTGCTCCTCCATCCTCCTGAATCGACCTAAATCTATTGCCCTCAAGCCAGATGATGATTGGATGTAGCATAATCGAAGAAAAACTAAAATCTTGCCTCGTTGAGTCTCTCCAAAAGAAGTGGAACATGATGATGACTACTATAGCTATCCTCCTTTCCGAGCCGATACAGACTGCCCATTAACTGAAGATGAGAAGGAACAGGTAATGAATGATGACATGCATTGGACGCTGACTGAGTGATTTGTGTTGTTGTTGTTTGTAGTGCATGAAGGTAATTCATTGTGTACTATTATCTAATCTACACACTAAAAGTAACCCAATGCAATGTTTCTTTCCAATCTTGTTTTTCAATAACAATTTTCTACTTCTACTGCAGGCCGATCCATTGCATTTTGAATATGGAAAGGGGACTCAATCTGTACACTACTGCACACTGAGTTGGACAACACACCATGATGATGACCACAGTGACATTATCTCTTCGCACTCCAGTCACTCAGTACGATCCGAGATGATTGATGGAATAACTCAGTGCGTTTCATGAGTGCATTACAAGGTAACCAAGTCAACAACAACCACTGCAGACCTACATGTCTGTGTAGTGGTGGAGTCGAGTGTGGTGGTATGGTATGACTGACAGCGGGGCATTGATTTAGTCACTTAATTTGTAAAATGCTATGTTGCTGTATATCTGCTTTGTCTGCCTCTGTCAAAAAAGGTACGCTAAATGGAGGATGTGTCACGGGTGCCGTGGGCCTGCTCAGTCCTGTTGTTGTTGGAGGTTAATGCTGGAAACAGACTAGAGTAGACATGATGTATCCAAATCCATGCCGCCTCTGAAAGTGTTCTTGTTGCACTCCACCGTAATTTAGGCATTTTTTTCTACTTGATTTTTCAATATCCCTTTGGTTTTCCCATCTGCAATTACAGGCCGGCCCTTACCCTGTGCTACACTGGGAAAAACAACTCTCACTTACCTTACCAATGAATCTACATGTGCCAGGCAGGCAGTGGCGTCACGCAAGATTGATGGCCGGAGCGTCCATGGAATGGAGGACCAAGACGAACGCCGAGATGCAACTCCCCATTTTGACCAGGATAACATACAGTAACAGTATCAACTTTCATCATCTTTTAAATTTCGATTATTTTTTTTGTCTTCAATCATTACTACTGTGTGTTGTTGTTGTTATGTTTGCTCTCTGCTTATATAATTCAATTCATCCCTACAGCATTTTTTGACTTTTCTTAGCTATCTTTAAGCCCGGGCGGGTACAAAAGAACAGAAACTGTATGTAATTCGGGTCTCTCTGAGGGCAGACAGGCAAGGCAAATTGCATAATATACTGCTGCCCTGTACTGTCTAATTGTCTAGTAGTAGTAGTTAGTAATATCATTAACCATCAAGTTATCATCATCATGCATGCATTTCCTTTTTCTCCCTTAACTGATTTATGGATATGGTTGTCTGCCAATATTGTGTTTTGTTGTTGTCCATGCGTACTGTTTTTCTTTCTCAAACCTTTCCCAAAACCCCCCTTCCCAACCATTCTTCAAACCCTAATCCTCTTCCCCCGGGCTGTGTGGCTTATTGAGGTGTGACTAAATTAAATGTACACCAATAATTTATCACACGCTTGCTGGGGCGGATGTGGCTAAAGCAACATAAATGCATTTTCAAGGCAGGGCGCGGATCTTCTTCTGCTTGCCCACCCTCCTATGAGCAGTATATTTGGTTTTTTTACCAAAGGAACCGAATCCATCAGCATTAAATGCCATCATAGATTGGATTTGTTGTCATCGTCCGAAACAGCACTAACGGTTACGCTTGTGTCGAGTCACGGACCACGGTGTACTGTAGGCCTAGTCGAGTGACTCGACACAGCTAGAGTTTGTAACTCTATGTACTAGGCTATCCCCGCAACCATTATGTTTCCTTGTATTTTGGCATATTATTGTTTGGCAGTAAGTTCCGTACTGTACTTTGTTCTACTACTCCTCCCACAGTCTCTCTCAGGCGACTGACTGTCTCATTTTCTTTTATTTGCAAGTGCTACTGCCAGGGTCTACTACTACTACCACCACAACCATGGCATGTTGGGAAAGAAAACCATCACCACCATGCAGCCATCGCCGTGCCCAAGTTAAACATCAAGCACAGGTAAGAGAAGAGGTTTGGGTGAGGCATAATTAATAACGGATTTTTTTTCATTAATTCTATTTCACACACCCCTTTGAGTCCAGTTGCAGAATGCATAGATTATCAGGAGAGACTGACAGTACTAGTAGGACAAGTCCCTCAGTGACGGGTACCGCATCTGTCTGTTTGTGTCTTAGTAACTCAGCCAATTATTTAAATCAAACACTGGCTGTGGCACTGCACCAGCAAGGAAACCGTGTGACGTAAAACAGTAACCCCACCCACAAAACATTAACCACATCGTATATTAAGTCTAAATATGTAATTTAATACCCTAACAAAAATAAACTATGTAAAAAAAATCCCACAACACCTGACCCACCCCTCTCCCTAACCCCAACCAATGTTCAGGTCCCGCAACGAAAAAGTCCAACAAATGTCCAAAAGTCCAAAACCCAACGCCCGATTCCCACCCACCCAAATAAGATATAAAAAAGGGGCAATAAATAAACGGGGTCTCAGCGGGCTCGCCTCTCCAGGACACGGATGCGCTCCTCCAGGCGGGCCACGCGGTGCTTCAGCGCGCGGCAGTTGCATCCACAGTGGGGGTGGGCAGCAGTGCTTCTTCCTGTGTGGCGGAGGGTGGCTGACAGGCGGTGACGCCGTAAGACTGGGGGGTGTCTGGGGCCCGGGGCATTGGAGGAGGCTGCAGCTGCTGCTGCCTCCTCCTCCTCCTCCTCCTCTAGAAGAACCAGGCGCCGGTATTCGGCCTGTATGGCCTCCAGCTTACGGCGCCGGGCCTTGGCTGCCAACTCCTTCCTGTTGACTTTAGGAGTAGCTATATCAAGAAGAAAAAACAAGACTATTGTAAAATATACTCTTAGCAAAGCAGTCAGACAAATACATTCTACACATAGTGGCACAGTAGCACTAGCAAGCACAGTACGTAACATTTGTGGTATGTATCTATCCTCCCACTACCTCGGCCTCGAACATTTGTGGGAGTTTCAGGCATTCCGCCACCCATGCATCTGATTCATATCACACACCTATGCATGCATGCCACGTATCCTTCTCTGCCAGTCATAAATATAAAATCTCGCCCGTCCTGCCTCCTTCCACCCTTCTTTCCCTTTTCGTTCAACCCATCCATCAAGGTCATCTGATCAGACTTTTATTCTTCTCCATAAAAATTTCACAGCTGAGTTGAAGTCCGATAGAGGCCATTGGTTACTCTCAGTAGACTCCCGTCGCTAATGCTATTGCTAATGCTGCTAAGTAAAGGGTGTCTTCTTCAACCGGCGTTCACAACTACTTCTTACTTAAGTCTCAATAGTACAGTATACATTACACCCTTGCAGCGAGTGTAATGTCAATAAGTAAGGATTAGGAATATAACTTACCACCGCCCGCCACTGCTGCTGGCTCACCCCCTGCAGCTACTCCAACTGCCGCATCGCCTGCACCCTCAGCGGCCGCGTCACCTTCACCGCTGGCCCCGGTACTGGTGGTCGGTAGTACGCCTAGAAAAAACATTACACATTTTTCAGATGCCATATACACCTCCCCCTATTTTTCACTAGCATGAATGAAAAAAAAGTTAATACATATACAACATACATCACTAGTATAAATCAGGTAGTAGAGTAGACACTAGTAGTGTTATATGGTCCCTAGGGTCATTTTAGTCTTTGCTAAGTTACCCCGAGCCATGCAACCATTTTAGCTCTGTCTTTTATTTTTGCGCAAGTTACCTCGCAGCTTGTTGTGAAATACGCCTTTGAGGCCACATGAGCTCATACTGCTACTGTCTGAGCACTGCGTACAAGGTCGAAAAACAAGCGACTTTGTTATGGAGTTATGGTGTTAGTCCATATTGCTTATCCATAAAAAAAAAGCACTTTTTGGCCCGACTGAGAAATGCTTGCACTATACTAACGCGCACCATTTTTCTCATTACAGACGGAAGATTCACTTATAAGAAGAACCAGAGCTTTGCAGAGCTTATGATGTAACCACTACTAGGTTCTTCGAAGGTGAGGGCTCCCCAGAATTCTCACATCTCCATTTAGAATTTTATATAAACTAGATTCCTACCAAGGGAGGGTGGTTCACCCACCAATGTTCAGTTATCATGATCTCGCCTTTTGGCTTCTATGGACTTTTAGTTGTAAGTAACTTGTAAGTCTAACTGTAACAATGTTTATTGTTTTAATCTTATACATTTTGCTGTTGCTGCTGCATTATACAACATACAGAGCTTGTCAGTTGGAAATAAAAAGAAACCTTTTGAACTTACATAGACTCGGTGGTATTTGGTGTGGACTTACACAAGAGTGAGCAAAGGGTGTGCATTGCTTCCGCCACAGAGGTTGGGAGTGTTATGTTGTCTGGGTTGTCTACTCATTGGGTATTTTGGGGGGGGGCGTTTCGGAGTAATGAGACACTATAACTAGTCGGTCAGGGGATTGTGGTGGCTTCCGATTGAGGTGTGAGGAAGGTCCAACCTCCCATCACCAACGTCCTATTTTCTTGTGCAAAGTTCTGTATGTGCAGAATCCCTACAACAGTAGTAGTATGTCCTATCCTATCTAAAATTCTAAAATGTGTTTGGGCATTTTCTTGGTGGGAATTGTCAAAAAGCCTCAAGAATAAGAAGACTAGAAGTAGTAGAAGAGGACAACCCAAACTCAATGGCTATAGCTATTGGTGAATGAGTTTTATTTAAAATATTTGAAATAAAGAGTGGGCAACTGGGCAAGCTTAGCTACAGACAGACTAATAGTAGTAGTACAGAGAGTCATAGCAGACGCAGTTAGAGGCAGGGATAACAAGAATTTAGAAACAGATAGTATAGAGCAAAGAAGATTTTGTAAAAATTCGAATTAGGATACCGAAATAATAGTTCGGAAAAAATAAGGTGCAGGAAAAGTTTAGGAAATATAATTATTAATATTAACCACTGGTGGACTTACTGGGGCCAGCAGCAGAGCCCTCGATAGAGGAGCGGTCCTGTCCCTGGGAGGCATCTTCCAGATCTTCTGGGCCCACCGCCTGCGACCCCGTCTTCTTGCCCCTGGGTGCTGCTGATCATGTAAGATTTCATAAAGAAAGAGACAAAAATTAAAGTTTGGTGTGAAATAAATAAAATATTTTAAAATAGGCACCAAAAACATTTTTGGTTACAAAAATTGCAATAAAATTGACCTATCTGATCGACTGGTAGTATTGCGAGATTCACGGACCGTCTAGCAAGCCTAACTACCACCTGACCTAGCCCACCTGTTCCAATCCAGACGGGCCAATTGTTCAGTAAGTCTGCATTTCCATTTATTTTAGTCCTCAAAAATGCATAGATGGAGGACACGTGCATACATTTTTGCATACACCAAATTGTTGGCTGGTTGCTGCTAATGTTCTGCTAGTGATGATATAAGCCTATTAACACTCAGTAAACAAACTACAAAAGGTTATGCTAAGGACTGGGGTAAGCATCACTCAGCAGCCCGTGACGTGACAGAGGATGCGTCACGCACACAACTTACAAATTACCAACTAATAAGTAACTAAACCTATCAATACACCACTATCCCTTCTTAGTGGCACGAGGACAAAGGAAGGACTACTCTCTCTAGCATTACATCACTTAAGTTCTCTAAAGTAAACTCTTACATAATCATCAGGCCAAGCGAGCGCAAAGTTGCAAACAAGTAAGATTAGTAGCGCCGAGCGCCTGTGTCATAACAATCACAGATTTTTAAACGTAATTTACCTGCAATGTAAGCAGCAGCATACTTGCTGGTCGGAAAAAAAAATATTCGCAATATATAACACAGAGCAGAAGAACACAAAGTTGTAATATTAAATAGCTACTCACCAAGCCCCGGGACCTCCACTCCTAGCAGGTCCAGCAGGTCCTGCTCCCGGTCCAGAATATCAGACCACCGGTGCGTCAGCTGATTCTGTGTGCGCCGGACACCAGAGCAGCGAAACACTGCCCGCCGCACCTTGCCCCACCGCTGCCGACGCTCCCGGAGCCCGTACCCGGACCCAGGCCTGCCGCCTGCTGCCAGGGTTAAGGGGAGGTGGCGCTGAACAAAAAAACAGTGCGGCCTCCGCCTCATTGAATAAGGCCCGTGCCTGCACCCTCTTTGGCGCCGTCTTCCGCAAGGAAGGCGGTCGCGGCTCTGGCTCCGACTTCGAGCCCTGTGGCTGTGGCCCTTTGCCATGGTTCTGGGTAGGCGGGGGACGGAAAAGAAAAGGTAGGAATTAAATAAAGTAAGTAAAAGAAATGAAAAAGCAGGTAATAGAAAAAGTGTGAAAAAGTAGTTAAAAACACACAAAAAGTAGAGAGAAACTCAAAATATAGAATCAGGAAAATAGAGAGATAGATAATAAACAAAAAAGACCCAAACTAAGTTTACAGAAACAAAGGATTGAAAAGATAGAGGGAGGATTGAAAAGCAGGCCCAGAACCATAGAAATAGAGTGAAAAACAAGATGGCCGCGCCCATTGCGACCGCATGGGCAAGTTCGCGCGATATTTCCCGCCCGAGCACGCAAAAAGCATCGCGAACACGTAATACGCGTTCCCGTACAGGAAACCCTTATCGCGAATGGGCGGGAGCATGCAATACGCGACCCGGAACAGGAAATACCATCGCGAGCGGGCGGGACAAGTGAAAACAAGATGGCCGCGCCCATTAGCGACCGCATGGGCAAGTTAGCAATATATTTCCCCGCGAGCACGCAAAAACACATCGCGAACAGACGGGACAAGCAATTCCGCGATTTCGCGGAATTTCCGCGAGCTCGCGGAATTTGTTAGCAATTTCGCGGAGATTTGCGTAACGCGACTACGCAAATTCCGCCCACCCTTAGTACTGTGTACACTCAGGAAGAATAAGAATAGCAAAGAACAAAAACAAAAATGTAGTGGAGCCTGTTTGGCCTTAATTTGTGCATCACATGGGATGGATGCAGCATCAGGGAGCTGCAGCTGGCAATGGGGATGGATTTGGAAGCAGTAAGACAAGAGGAACAATGGAAAGACACGCAGGCCTATGTGGCAAAAACAGCACACTACTAACTACCACCACAAAATGGCCCCCAGCCACATGGTCACTCACAGGCACAAGGCACGGCAAACAATGAACTCAAGCAGGCCTATATGGCCAGACAAAGGATGCCTGATAAACAACACAGCTTTAATGCAAAAACGAAAATCCACATGGCTAAAAACAGGTTGCAAAGTTGCACAACAACCACAACAACAACACATACACATGCAACAAAGGCATTTATTTAAAACACCGAAAAAGTGAAATACACCCCAAAAAACCCACATTTTGCAATTCAATCCAATGCCATCCATGCCCTAAATGAAACTCAACAGACACCACAGAAACAGTTGTTTCATGCACCCATGAGTACCTCTGGGCCTACTGGCTGAAAAGGCCTAACACACACCAAAAAAGTGAACCCCCCCCAAAAACCACATTTTACAATTCAATCCAATGCCATCCATGCCCTAAATAATGTTTAAATTCAACAGATAACACAAAAACAATTGTTTCATGCACCCATGATGATTGATGAGTACCTCTGGGCCTACTGGCAGACTAGGCCACAAGCTTGGAGGCCTATGGCAAAAGCACAGTGGCTGGTCCCACAAAATGGCCGCCACCACATGGCCAGGCCACCCACAACAACAAGAAAAGGAAGACAAGACAGACAATGCAGACCTATGGCAAATGCCTGGCTTCATAAAATGGCCTCCACCCACATGGCCAGGCCACCCACAATAACAAGAAAGTGAAGACAAAGGACAGGACCAGGAAGTTGGAGACTCTGGGGAACTTCCTTCCTCTTTAAAAAAATTGTAAAAAAAAGAAAAATGACTCCTTGATCAAAAAACTATAGCCAAATGACAACTTGAGGAGTTTTTTTAGCAAAATGAACAAAATCATCATTTTCGAGAAGGTTTTATGCTGCTCGAGAGATATTCTTCGCCAGATCGCAAATTCTGCGTGTTCGGCATCGCGATCTTCACAAAAAGTCGTTATCGCGCGCGTAAAAACACATATTGAGCGCGCGAAGAAGAAAAAAAGTGTAAGTCCGCATTGTCGCGCAGTGCGGAGTTGCCAAAACTCCGCGAGCTGAACGCCTAGGGTTACCTACTGGCTGAAAAGGCCTATTTATTTAACACACACCAAAAAACTGAAATACCACCCCAAAAACCACATTTTGCAATTCAATCCAATGCCATCCATGCCATAAATTATGTTAAAATTCAACAGAGATAACACAGAAACAGTTTTTATGCACCCATGATGACTACCTCTGGGCCTACTGGCAGACTAGGCCACAAGCTTGGAAGCCTATGGCAAAAGCAAGCACACTGCCTTGCTCCACAAAATGGCTGCCACCCACATGGCCAGGCCACCCACAATAACAAGAAAGTGAAGACAGACAATGAATGCAGGCCTATGGCAAAAGCACACTGCCTGGATGGCTCCACAAAATGGCCGCTAGCCACCCACAACAAAAAGAAATGGAAGACAGACAATGCAAGCCTATGGCAAAAGCACACTGCCTGCCTACACAAAATGGCCACCACCCACATGGCCAGGCCACAACAACAAGAAGCATAAGCCAAGGGGAACAAAGAAAAGACATGCAGGCCTATATGGAAAAAGCAGCACACTACTAAACTACCACCACAAAATGGCTCCAAGCCACATGGTCACTCACAGTCACAACAGGCCATGGAAAACAATGAACTCAGGCAGGCCTATATATGACCAGACAAAGGAGGCCTGCTAAACAACAGAGATTTAATACAAAAATGAGAAAACGAAAATGCACAGGGCTACGAAAGGTTGGAAAGTTACACAACAAGCACACACACACATCCAACAAAGGTATTTATTTATTAACACACACCCAAAAAGTGAAATACACCCCAAAAACCACATTTAGCAATTCAATCCAATGCCATCCATGCCCTACATGATGTTTAAATTCAACAGACACCACAGAAACATGCACCCATGGGTACCTCTGGGCCTACTGGCTGAAATTACAATCAAAGAAAAACAACTAGGCCCCTACTGAAACTACAGGCCACCCACAACAATAAATTTTAAAAACGATGAAAATCCCCCAAAAATGTAGGTACAAGCAAGCCCCAATCTAACAAACAAGTACACCAATTCTCCAACTTACTTGTAAAATCTCAAATCCAAAAGTCCTCAAATCCAATCCAATGATATGATGCAGCAGACAGACACAAAAAGTGATCCTTCCAGCTCCAAATCCAAATGAAAGTGAACAGCACATGGACAAAGCACTGGAAGGAGCCTGCTGGACAGGAACAGGAAGTTGGAGACTCAGGGGCACTTCCTTCCTCTTGAAAAAAAAGTAAAAAAAGAAAAAGGACTCCTTGCACAAAAAACTACAGCCAAATCACAATCTGAGGAGTTTTTTGAGCCAAATGATCATTTTCGAGAAGGTTTTATGATGCTCGAGAGATATTCTTCACCAGATTGCAATTTCTGCGTGTTCGGGATCGCGATCTTACCAACACTGCTGCCGGAAGTCAGATGGCGTGTTCGCGTTCGCACACTCTCGCGGGATCGTGCGGCCGGATTCAAAATCTCGTGGCGCACGCGAACGGATAGGAAATCTCGTCCGCATACGCAGAATCCCGGTAAGTCGTTACCGCGCGTGCGAGAACGCATTTGAGCGCGCGAAGAAGAAAAACAACTACGCTACATTGCAGATTGCGTAGTATTCGGTAACTACGCGTTCTACGCGAACGGCGAAGTTAACGAAACTCCGCGAGCGTAGCGTAGTTCACCGCCCAGGGTTAGTGAATTATCACTTTTGGAACTAAAATAAGTGTGTTTAGATTAATTTCCCGGCCCGAAATTGGTCATAATATAACCTTCTGAGTAGGAGGAAAAGTCAGTAAAAATGCCAATTTTTTGTCACTGGGAGGCTTTAAAAAGTGGTTATTCAACATGAGGCACGATCCAATTGACAATTTTAAATAATTTTTTGTACTGTCCAAAAAATGCATTTGATGACCCCGAACCTGTCGAAATTTCTCCAGATCGTCAGTAATGGTAATTTTTGAATGTTTGGTATTTTGATAGTAAATGACTGTTGAATGTGAACTATCACTTTTGGAACTAAAATAAGTGTGTTTAGAGTCATTTCCCTGCCCGAAATGGGTCAAAATATAATCTTCTGAGTAGGAGGAAAAGTCTGCAAATAAGGCAATTTTGGTCACTGTAAGGCCTAAGAAAGTAGTTATTCAACATTAGGCATGATCCAATTGACATTTTGAATCATTTTTCATACTATCCCAAAATTCATTTCCTGAGGAAAAACGATTACCCCGTACCCGTCGAAAGTTGGTCAGTAATAGTGATTTTTGAATGTTTAATCTTTTGACAGGAAATGACTGTTGAATGTGAATTATAAGTTTTGGAACTAAAATAAGTGTGTTTAGAGTCATTTCACTGCCCGAAATGGGTCAAAATATAATCTTCTGAGTAGGAGGAAAAGTCTGTAAATAAGGCAATTTTGGTCACTGTGAGGCCTAAAAAGTGGTTATTCAACATTAGGCATGATCCAATAGACATTTTGAATCATTTTTTGTACTGTCCAAAAATGCATTTGATGATGAAAAACGATGACCGTGGACCTGTCGAACTTTCTCCAGATGGTCATTAATGGTAATTTTTGAATTTTTAATCTTTTGACAGTAAAGTAATGTTGAATGTGAATTATCCCTTTTGGAACTAAAATAAGTGTGTTTGGAGTCATTTTCCTGTCTGAAATTGGTCAAATTATAATCTTCTGAGTAGGAGGAAAAGTCTGTAAAAATGGCAATCTTGGCCACTGTGAGGCTTTAAAAAGTGGTTATGCAACATGAGGCACGATCCAATTGACATTTTGAATCATTTTTTGTACTGTCCAAAAATGCATTTTCTGATGAAAAATTATGACCCCGCACCTGTCGAACTTTCTCCAGATGGTCAGTAATGGTGATTTTTGAATGCTTAATCTTTTGACTGTAAATGACTACTGGATGTGAATTATCACTGTTGGAACTAAAATAAGTGTGTTTAGAGTCATTTCCCTGCCTGAAATGGGTCAAAATATAATCTTCTGACTAGGAGGAAAAGTCTGTAAAAAAGGTAATTTTGGTCACTGTGAGGCCTAAAAAGTGGTTATTCAACATAAGCCATGATCCAATTGACATTTTGAATCTTTTTTGTACAGTCCAGAAAATCAATTTTCTGATGAAAAACAATGACCCCGGACCTATCAAACTTTCTCCAGATGGTCAGTAAAGGTGATTTTTTAATGTTTAATCTTTTGACTGTAAATCACTAAAGATGTGAATTATCACGTTTGGAACTAAAATACGTGTGTTTAGAGTCATTTCCCTGCCTGAAATGGGTCAAAATATAATCTTCTGAGTAGGCGGAAAAGTCTGTAAAAAAGGCAATTTTGGTCACTGTGAGGCCTAAAAAGTGGTTATTCAACATGAGGCACGATCCAATTGACATTTTGAATAATTTTTTGGACTGTCCAAATAATGCATTTTCGGATGAAAAACGATGACCTCGAACCTGTCGAACTTTCTCCTGATAGTCAGTAATGGTAATTTTTGAATGTTTAATCTTTTGATAGTAAATGACTGTTGAATGTGAATTATCACTTTTGGAACTAAAAGAAGTGTGTTTAGATTAATTTCCCTGTCCTGAATGGGTCAAATTAGAATCTTCTGAGCAGGAGGAAAAGTCTGTAAAAATTGGAATTTTGGTCACTGTGAGGCCTTAAAAAGTGGTTATTCAACATTAGGCTTGATCCAATTGACATTTTGAATAATTTTTTATACTATCCAAAAATGCATTTTTTGTGATGAAAAATGATTACCCCGTACCCGTCTAGCTTTCTCCAGATGGTCAGTAATAGTGATTTTTGAATGTTTAATCTTTTGATAGGAAATGACTGTTGAATGTGAATTATCAGTTTTGGAACTTTAATAAGTGTGTTAAGTGTCATTTCCCTCCCCGAAATCAGTCAAAATATAATCTTCTGATTAGAAGGAAAAGACTGTAAAAAAGGCTTTGGTCACTGTGAGCCCTAATAAGTGGTTATTAAACATTTGGCATGATCCAATTTACATATTGAATCATTTATTGTACAGTCAAAAAAAATCAATTTTCTGATGAAAAACGATGAACCTGGACCTGTCGAACTTTCTCCAGATGGTCAGTAATGGTGATTTTTGAATGCTTAATCTTTTGACTGTAAATGACTATTTGATGTGAATTATCACTTTTGGAACTAAAATAAGTGTGTTTAGAGTAATTTCCCTGCCTGAAATGGGTCAAAATATAATCTTCTGACTTAGAGGAAAAGTCTGTAAAAAAGGCAATTTTGGTCACTGTGAGGCTTTAAAAAGTGGTTATTCAACATGAGGCACCATTCAATTGACATTTTGAATCATTTTTTGTACAGTCCAAAAATGAATTTGATGACCCCGAACCTGTTGAACTTTCTCCAGATGGTCAGTAATGGTAATTTTTGAATGTTTAATCTTTTGACTGTAAATGAATGTTGGGGCCTAAAAAGTGGTTATTCAACATTAGGCACAATCCACTTGACATTTTGAATCATATTTTGTATAGTCCATAAAATCAATTTTCTGATGAAAAACGATGACCCCTGACCTGTCGCACGTTCTCCAGATGGTCAGTAATGGTGATTTTTGAATGTTTAATCTTTTGACTGTAAATGAATATTGGATGTTAATTATCACTTTTGGAATGAAAATAAGTGTGTTTAGAGTCATTTCCTGGCGAAAATGGGTCAAAATATAATCTTCTGAGTAGGAGGAAAAGTCTGAAAAAATGGCAATTTTGGTCACTCTGAGGCCTAAAAAGTGGTTATTCAACATTAGGCATCATCCAATTGACATTTTGAATCATTTTTTGTACTGTCAAAAAATGCATTTTCCGATGAAAAACAATGACCCCGGACCTGTCAAACTTTTTCCAGATGGTCAGTAATGGTGATTTTTGAATGCCTAATCTTTTGACTGTAAATTACTATTGGATGTGAATTATCACTTTTGGAACTAAAATAAGTGTGTTTAGAGTAATTTCCCTGCCTGAAATGGGTCAAAATATAATCTTCTGACTTAGAGGAAAAGTCTGTAAAAAAGGCAATTTTGGTCACTGTGAGGCTTTAAAAAGTGGTTATTCAACATGAGGCACCATTCAATTGACATTTTGAATCATTTTTTGTACAGTCCAAAAATGAATTTGATGACCCCGAACCTGTTGAACTTTCTCCAGATGGTCAGTAATGGTAATTTTTGAATGTTTAATCTTTTGACTGTAAATGAATGTTGAATGTGAATTATCACTTTTGGAACTAAAATAAGCGTGTTTAGATTAATTTCCCTGCCAGAAATTGGTCAAAATATAACCTTCTGAGTAGGAGGAAAAGTCAGTAAAAATGGCAATTTTTTGTCACTGGGAGGCTTTAAAAAGTGGTTATTCAACATGAGGCACGATCCAATTGACAATTTTAAATCATTTTTTGTACTGTCCAAAAAATGCATTTGATGACCCAAACCTGTCGAACTTTCTCCAGATGGTCAGTAATGGTAATTTTTGAATGTTTAATCTTTTGATAGTAAATGATTGTTGAATATGAACTATCACTTTTGGAACTAAAATAAGTGTGTTTAGAGTCCTTTCCCTGCCCGAAATGGGTCAAAATATAATCTTCTGAGTAGGAGGAAAAGTCTGTAAATAAGGCACTTTTGGTCACTGTAAGGCCTAAAAAAGTGGTTATTCAACATTAGGCATGATCCAATTGACATTTTGAATCATTTTTTATACTATCCCAAAAATTCATTTTCTGATGAAAAACGATTACCCCGCACCCGTCGAACTTTCTCCAGATGGTCATTAATAGTGATTTTTGAATGTTTAATCTTTTGACAGGAAATGACTGTTGAATGTGAATTATAAGTTTTGGAACTAAAATAAGTGTGTTTACAGTCATTTCACTGCCCGAAATGGGTCAAAATATAATCTTCTGAGTAGGAGGAAAAGTCTGTAAATAAGGCAATTTTGGTCACTGTGAGGCCTAAAAAAGTGGTTATTCAACATTAGGCATGATCCAATTGACATTTTGAATCATTTTTTGTACTGTCCAAAAAATGCATTTTCTGATGAAAAACGATGACCGTGGACCTGTCGAACTTTCTCCAGACGGTCAGTAATGGTAATTTTGTAATGCTTAATCTTTTGACTGTAAATGACTATTGGATGTGAATTATCACTGTTGGAACTAAAATAAGTGTGTTTAGGGTCATTTCCCTGCCTGAAATGGGTCAAAATATAATCTTCTGACTAGGAGGAAAAGTCTGTAAAAAAGGCAATTTTGGTCACTGTGAGGCCTAAAAAGTGGTTATTCAATATTAGCCATGATCCAATTGACATTTTAAATCATTTTTTGCACAGTCCAAAAAATCAATTTTCTGATGAAAAACAATGACCCCGGACTTGTCAAACTTTCTCCAGATGGTCAGTAATGGCGATTTTTTAATGTTTATTCTTTTGACTGTAAATCACTTTTGGATGTGAATTATCACTTTTGGAACTAAAATACGTGTGTTTAGAGTCCTTTCCCTGCCCGAAATGGGTCAAAATATAATCTTCTGAGTAGGAGGAAAAGTCTGTAAAAAGGCAATTTTGGTCACTGTGAGGCCTAAAAAGCGGTTATTCAACATGAGGCATGATCCAATTGACATTTTTAATAATTTTTTGTACTGTCCAAAAAATTTATTTTCTGAAGAAAAACGATGATCCCGGAACTGTCGAACTTTCTCCAGATGGTCAGTAATGGTGATTTTTGAATGTTTAATCATTTGACAGTAAATGACTGTTGCATGTGAATTGTCACTTTTGAAACTAAAATAAGTGTGTTTAGAGTCATTTCCCTGCCCGAAATGGGTCGAAATAGAATCTTCTGAGTAGGAGAAAAAGTCTGCAAAAAAGGCAATTTTGGTCACTGTGAGCCCTAAAAAGTGGTTATTCAACATTAGGCATGATCAAATTGACATTTTGAATCATTTGTTGTACAGTCAAAAAATCAATTTTGTGATGAAAAACAATGACCCCGGAGCTGTCAAACTTTCTCCAGATGGTCAGTAATGGTTATTTTTTAATGTTTAATCATTTGACAGTAAATGACTGTTGTATGTGAATTATCACTTTTGGAACTAAAATAAGTGTGTTTAGAGTCATTTCTCTGTCCGAAATTGGTCACAATATAATCTTCTGAGTAGGATGAAAAGTCTGTAAAAAATGCAATTTTGGCCACTGTTAGCCCTAAAAAGTGGTTATTCAACTTTCTCCAGATGGTCAGTAATGGTGATTTTTGAATGTTTAATCCTTTGACAGTAAATGACTGTTGAATGTGAATTATCACTTTTGGAACTAAAATAAGTGTGTTTAGAGTCATTTCACTGCCTGAAATCGGTCAAAATATAATCTTCTGAGTACGAGTAATAGTCTGTAAAAATGGCAATTTTGGTCACTGTGAGGCCTAAAAAACTGATTATTCAACATTAGGCATGATCCAATTGACATTTTCAATCATTTTTTGTAAAGTCCCCAAAAACAATTTTCTGATGAAAAACGATGACCCGGCCCTTTTGAACTTTCTCCAGATGTTCAGTATGGTGATTTTTGAATGTTTAATCTTTTGACTGTAAATGAGTATTGGATGTGAATATTCACTTTTTGCAACTAAAATAAGTGTGTTTAGAGTCATTTTTGTGCCCGTAATTGGTCAAAAAATATTCTTCTGAGGAGGAGGAAAAATCTGTAAAAATGGCAATTAAGGACACTGTGAGTCTTTAAAAATGGTTATTCAACATGAGGCACAATCCAATTGACATTTTGAATCATTTTTTGAACTGTGCAAAAAATGCATTTTCTGATGAAAAACGATGACCCCGGATGTGTCGAACCTTCTCCAGATGGTTATTGATGGTGATTTTTGAATGTTTAATTTTTTGACAGTAAATGAATGTTGGATGTGAATTATCACTTTTGGAACTAAAATAAGTGTGTTTAGAGTAATTTCTTTGCCCGAAAATGGTCAAAATATAACCTTCTGAGTATGAGGAAATGTCTGTAAAAATGGCAAATTTGGTCACTGTGAGGCTTTGAAAAGTGGTTATTGAACATGAGGCACGATCCAAATAACATTTTGAATAATTTTTTGTACTGTCCAAAAAATGCATTTTCTGATGAAAAACGATGACCCCAGATCTGTCGAACTTTCTCCAGATGGTCAGCAATGGTGATTTTTGTAATGTTTAATCTTTTGACAGTAAATGAATGTTGGATGTGAATCATCACTTTTGGAACTTAAATAAGTGTTTAGAGTAATTTCCCTGCCCGAAAATGGTCAAAATATAACCTTCTGAGTAGGAGGAAAAGTCTGTAAAAATGGCAAATTTGGTCACTCTGAGGGTTTAAAAGGTGGTTATTCAACATGAGGCACGATCCACCTGACATTTTGAATCATATTTGGCACAGTCCAAAAATCAATTTTCTAATGAAAACGATGACCTTGGACCTGTTGAACTTGCTCCAGATGGTCAGTAAAGGTGATTTTTAAATTTTTTAATGTTAAAAATTAACATAATTATTTTAATTATCAATTCATAAATTAATAAAAATTAATGACCAATTAAGAATTAATTTACAATAAATTAATTAACAATAACAATAAATAAAAAAATTAATACATCAATTATAATTAATATAATAATAAATTAATCGATTAATAGCAATTAATTACCAATTAATAATTAATTAACAATAAATCAAAGCATATTAAATTACTTCCCACCCTATTCCCCTATAAACCCACAACCCGCTCTGATACTAAAACGCAAAATTTACTTTAAAAAAAATCACTAATTTCTAAGCATTTAATACATATATTTAAAAATAATAAAAATACATTACAATAAAGGTTAAACATACATATAAAATACATACTAAAATACATAACACTAATATAAATATCGATAATATTAACAACGATATTTTTGCTAACGATATTACTTACTTCGATATTACTTACTTCGATATAAAAAAACGATATTACTTACCTTAACGTCGATATTCTGGTCACCGATATTCTTGACATCGATATTCTGTCCCTACGATATTAAAAACTCGATATTAGTGTAGGTCGATATATACAAATCGATATTTTGACTGCGCACCTGTTTTTCTAGGGTGGAAGAGCCACTTGTAACCAATAACCGTAGAAGAGTTGCCTGGCCCAAAATCCTTGCAGACATGGACCTATATGCTAGGATTTATGAGTTATTTACACACTTTTTGTCTGGCTTGAGCAGTAGTCTGGATTGTACACACTCCCTGAGGCAACTTCCATACTATCAGTGCACAGGGAATTTTATGGAGCCCTGCAAACTGTATTTACTAAAAATAGCTCTGGCAGTAGGCCCGCTGGTATAACGAATAACAAATGGTTTAATTGCAAATGCAAACTAGCAAAGGGGTTAAGGAGCGTAGTCAGTCTGGGGTAGCTCTGGCACGCAATAGATACAAAGCTGCACTTCCCAAAGCTAAGCGTGATTTTGCAGGTAAGAATTGGCAGGACCCGGTACTAGCCGCCAGATGCAACGACAATCGCTTGTTCTAGCACATTATTGCAAAGGGAAATTTGGAAAACGCAAATACTCTCAGTTATCATATCCAGCCGGAGATATGGGTCGAGCACTTCTCCACATTATATACTAGGAACGCAGATACTCACTGCACATACAACCCTAGAGCTGATCAGAATATTTTTAACATTGCTGCAAGATGGTCGCGAGTAGGAGCTCTCCCAACGAGCTCCTGGGTTGGGGAATATGAAATCGGTATTTATCCCCTGGTTTACCCGTTCATCCGACCCCTTTTTTACCATCTTCAACTACTGATCGAAGAAAACTAAACGAAAATACCTCTTAAGTGGCGTGCCTCTCGAATTCGACTCACCAAGGACCCGACTGGCCCACACTGTGCCCTCCTCGCTGCTCGGCTCCCGGATCACGCCAGCCGTCCTCCTACACCGTAGCTGTCCCGAGGTGTCCGACAGCAATCTGTTTTCCCCTGGTGCCAGGAACGGGCCCACCGGTGCCTCAACGAACGGTGACTGGAGGCACTGTTCTACTCCGGCCTGACCGGTAGAGCTCTCCGGCTGATCCGACGCCTTCCCCCCGGCCCCCTACCGGCTCTGGGAATCACTGGGCCTTGCCCTCCGAAGCCTCGCAGCTCATCTCCCGGATCACGGCAGCCGATGCTGTCCTGAGGTATCCGTCGGCAATCCGACACTGTTCTTTTTCTTGGTGCCAGGAAAGGGCCCACCGGTGCATCAACGTATGAAAACTGGAGGCACTGCTCAGCTCCAGCCTGTCCTGTGGTGCTCTCCAGTAATCCGACGCCTTCCCCGACCCCCTCCTGGATCTGGGACCCACAGGGCCGTGTCCTTCCAAAACCGTCCTCCTCGCTGCTCAGGAACGGGCCCACCGGTGCCTCAATGCACGAAGACTGGAGGCACAGCTCAGCTCCGGCCCATCCTGTTGAGCTCTCTGGTAATCCAGTGCATCCCCCCGACCAGATCTGGGCCCCACAGGGCCGTGTCCTCCGATGCCGTCCTCCTCGCTGCCCAGCTCCCGGACCACGCCAAACGAAGCTGTCCCAGGGTACCCGACAACTGTCCGTCAATGTTGCTAAGAGCAGGCCCACCGATGCTTTCAACTCCGGCCTGACCCGTGGCACCTTTCCGAAAATCCGGCGCCTTCCTCCCGGCCCCCTGCCGAGCTTGGGACTCACCGGACCTCGCCCTCCGAGGCCGACCTCCATTGGTCTGCCTCATGGTTTTCGCTCCCACCCCGGAACAAAAAACACCTCGGTTGTGCTTCTCCACGGAGCGGGGACGTGATCAGTTCCCCGGCCTTTGACCTCTCTCGAGCTGCCCTTCCCAATTCGCCGACGTCATCTTCGCTGCTCCAGAGCCGAACGTGGTCCCGCCTGGGCTTGTCCCGCTGCACGTTGGTGAGTTTATGTCTAAATCTCAAGGAGTCCACCGCCCCCAGACTCAGTAAGTCGAGGCTAGCCTGACAACAGCCCTGCTGCCCCACTTACCCTACGATTCCATCGGGGCACCTGAACCGTCTCCTCAGCTGTTATATTTGTTACCGACGCGGTAACCGGCCTGACCCCACAGCTAAATTCCTGCCGGTTTCCGTCTTTGGGGAATCCTTGGTCGTGCCACGCCGCCATGGCCCCGGAGCCCTGACAAATACCCCCAAAATGGCGGCTGACCTTCCCCCACCACTTGCCTAGCGATTCTATTGGGGCACCGGAGTGCCTCTCAACCATCTCCTGAATTTGTTGCCTTACGCGGCAACCGGCTTGACCCCACACTGTGTCATCGTTAAACTCCTGCCGGTCGCCGTCTTTGGGGAATCCTGGCTTTGTAACGCCGCCTTGGCCCCTGAGCCCTAACGAATCCCTCCAAAATGGCGGCTGACCTGTCCCACCATTCTTGAAACTGCAGACCCCTACCAACTTTCTGCTTTCTGGAGGAGGTTTTTGACTTGATCTTCCTCCACTTCCCAACACTCCTCCACGGACTACTGTGCGGCCCCCGCTCTCCCGGGCCTTCCTGTCCGCATATCATCGCTGCGTCACCTTCGACCTCTCCAAATGCAATAACTCGGATACTTTGATTCTGATGCGCTACTGTTGATCCAATTCTCGTGCTGCTCTTTTTTACTTATTTCCTCATTGCTATTTAGTCTGACCTATATGCATTATAAACTGCCTGTATTGATCTTACTGATGCTAGAATCCTCTATTCAAAATGCCCAATTTTTGCTGTTCTCTTTATCTTTTACTAATTCTAATTCTGTTACTCCTCTTTCCTATTGCCACTCTGCTAAGTAGTGTGATCTCTATACTTCTCTGGTACTACTATGGCGGTTTGTTTCTCTCACCTCCTGTAGGAATGCTACTCCCTATTCGAACTCTTACTCATACTTCCTCAAGTCCCCTAAATACTTCTCCCACTACTCCCTCTAGCGTCCAACCCCGTCCAGGTCTTTAACCTCTGCCTAATACTCTCTCATTAAATTATTCCAATTTGTCAATCCCCTCATGAATCTATTTCGCTCTCACTTTCTTTCTCTCACTCGTCCTTACACTCCCCGTCACTAAATCTCTCTCTATCTTCTGCCTTGAGCACATACCTCACCCTCTTACGTCAACCTCCTACCCCTCACTCCTCGCTGTCGCCCAAATCTCTTTATATCACTCAACCCTCCCTTCTTTTCTCCTTCCTCTCCTCCAACCAACTGACCTATCATGTCCCACCTCAATCCCATTCTGACATCCCACCTCTATCCCACTCTCACCTCCAAAGACCCCTCCCTCACCAAACATGGCCCCAACTCTTGGACCATTCCTTACCTCCTAATCTTTAAAAAAATGCCAAGAAAGGGGGGCGTGGCTGACTGCCGCGGAAGATGGCAGCAGGCTAGTGGAGCTGCGCTAAAGGCAGTCGATCCAGCCCATTATCCGGCACTATCCGACACTCGGCGGGACACCCGGCGATAGATCCGGGCACCGGAACAGTGGTGCCTCAGTCGGTGGTGCCCAGCGAGCCGAAAATCGAGGAGTAAGTGCCCTTGGGACCCGCCGAAACGTGAAAACGACATCGCAGCAAGATGGCGGCCGGAGTCGCCTAGCTAGCGCACCCGCTGAACACGGACGTATGCGGCCCGCAAACGACGACTACAGCACCTGGGGAGGCTGGACAGCAGTGACGCCTGGTGGAGCCGCAGCGGGCTCCGGGAGAGGAGAGCAGGGCTGTGCCGGATAGCTGAGAGGCCGAGCAGTTTCGTAGTGGCGGCAGCGGCCACCCCGGACCAAGGAAACGCGGCGGCAGGCCGGAACACTATGAATCCTCCACCCCCTGGAGCACCCCGCTGAAAGGAGTGGATGCGGTGAGTGGCGCTGGGGGAGTGAAGACACAGCGGGCGCTGGAGGCGGAGCGCCGCGACCGGGCCAGACGAGCCGGCAAGTGACCACGGACCCGCGGGGCCTGAGCGGCGGAGGATGACTGCCGGAGAATCATCGCAGGGTGGCCTGTGGCGGTCTGGCTGGGGTGGAACAGGCCCCGAGTACTCCCTGCTAGACTGAGACCGCTTGAGTGGGGAGGCGGACGCCTACGGCCTAGAGACGGCAGCGACAGGCCTAAGGGAGTCATCTGCGGCCGTGGAGGGGCCTCTCTTGTACCCCTGGAACGCGTGAGAGGCCGAATTGTGGTAAACTGCCGAGAGGTAGCGGCATCACAGAGCACCACGGGCAACACAGACCGAGCCCGCGCAAAGGGCAGCGTGCCGTGCAGAGGCCGCCAGGGGTAGAAGCAACGGACAAGGAGAAGACACCGAGCCGCGGGCCACGCTACCGCTGAAGGAGTTGACCCCACGACACACCCAGGCACAGGTGGTGGAAGAACTGGACATTCGGATATGGGCCGCACCAAGCCAACGGGCCCAGGGCAAGCAAACCAAATCGACAAATATACAGTGGCCATGGGTCGCGAAGAGGGGGCAACAGGTGGCAGATCGCAAGAGTTGGGCGATGGGGATCCTGAACCCTCCCTCAAGGATATCATGAGAGAGATCAGAGAATTCAGGGGTACCCTTGAGCCAAAATTGGACTCCGTCACGGAAGAGGTGAACCTACTGAGGGCGGACTTCAGGAAGATGTCTGAGAAGGTCGCAGAGGCCGAAACAGGAATTGGGAGTCTACAGGCGAAAACAAAGCGGCTGGAAGAGCAGGTGGCGTCCCTTACCAAAAATCAGGAAGACATCTACGCCCGCCTGGAGGATCAGGAAGGGAGGGCCCGGCGGAATAATATCTGCATCGTGGGGGTCCCGGAGGGTTTGGAAGGCCCGTCAATCGACTGGTTCGTTGAGGACCTGGTCCTCAATCAGCTGAAGCCCAAGCGTCTGTCCAACTTCTTTCTGTGGAGCGAGCGCACAGAGCGCTGGGGGCAAACCACGGCCAGGGGCACCACCGCGGACGATTATTGCCCGTATCCTCAATTTTCGAGACAGGGACGCCATCTTGCAGGCCGCGCGTACGACCGGTGACCTGCATATAGACAATGCCACCATCCGCTTCTTTCCGGACTTTACCCTTCGGGTGCAACGTCTGCGGCGCTCCTTGATGGAGTGAAGAGGGCTCTCCGTGAACAGGGGGTGAAATACATGATGCTGTTACCGGCCAGGCTCAAAATCCTAGACGAAGGGAAAGCTCATTTCTTCGAGAAGCCTGAAGAAGCCAGTGACTGGCTGGAGGGCTGGCGCACGGTGGGTCGGAAAGGCAGGCATGAACGTCCGGACTCCCACCAGCAGCGGGCAGAGACCGAGTCAGATGACTGGAGGTGGGCCTAACGGCCAGAGGCCGGATCAGCAACCAGATAAGTGACACTGGGGACAGCGGACACTGGGACTAAGACACTGGCACAGGCAGTGGCAATCCAGAACCTGGGGGGGCTAATACGGACGGGACCGCCTGCAGAGGATAGAGATACAAGTTGCCAGGCTCATTGCTATTATGGGGGGTCTTTGGGCACAAGTGCGGGAGGACGGTGGAGGGCCGTACTGAGGGGGAGGCCCTGCTGAGTACGGTAGTATGGGCGGACAAGGTAGTCAATTTCATATACATCCTCCTACCGGCTGCAGACACGCAACCCCACATATTTGTTTGTTCTTAAGCTATGGGGCGACAGGCACTCTGCCAGTTTCATGGGTGGGTGGTTGGGGACTCACCTAGCAGGGTAGCAGGGAGGGGGGTTGGGGGGAGAGGGTTTGTTGTTTTCCTTTTTGTTGGGGGGGACAAGGGAGTTAGCTCGCGGCCAACATATTGCTCATCAACGACAGCTCGAACGAGGGAGTGCAGCGGGGGCGACGGGGGGAGACGGACAGCCACAGACTCAGACAGATGGGGGAACTGGCTAAATTACAGGTGTGGACCTGGAATGTCCATGGATTAGGTGACAAAATCAAGCGTACATTGGTCCTGCACCACCTGAAGCGACACAACCCGGATGTGGTCCTGATTCAGGAGACACATCTGAGGGGGAATACATGCAAAGCCCTTAACCGCTTTGGCTACAAGATGATCGCACACGCGGGTTATTCTTCTGGGGCCCGGGGGGTGGGAATCTTGGTGCGCTCCTCCCTTCCCTTGGTGATCACTAACACATGGGCAGATGACACGGGGTGTCTGGCGGCAGCGGTGGGCACGTGGGAGGGGAGGGTGTTGGTTCTTTGCTCCTGCTATCTTCCCCCGGGCCTCCACTCCACTTTCCTTCCGAAATTGGGGGCCTTTCTGATGGATCTGCCGGTCGGGATCCTTCTTCTTGGGGGAGACACTAATGCAGTAATGGACCCGTCTGTTGATCGGTCCAATCCCAGACTGGGGGCTTGAGAGGAGCGTGGGATGGCGGGCTTTGCCACTGCCATGGGCTTGAATGACATCTGACGTGCGCACCACCCTCTGACTAGGGAGTACACTTTCTACTCGGCCCGTCACGGCTCATTCTCGAGAATCGATTATTTCTTCACCCGGCTCGCACATATGGGAGACTTTACAAATGTCAGACACATGGCTAGGGGATATCGGACCACTCCCCGGTGGGAGGTGTCCCTCCGGGGACCGGTTGTAAACAAGGCCGCCTTCCCGAGAATAGACCCCTGGCGACTTCGAGACCCAGTCCTGAGTGATAAACTCAGGGAGGGATCTAAGCTCTACTTTCAAGAAAACCAGGGCTCCGTGGATTCCCAGATTACGATATGGGAAGCATATAAGACGGTTCTGCGGGGTCAAGCACAGGCCCTGATTGGGGGCAAAAAAGGAAGAATCGCTACAGATTAGGGGGCTTGAGAGGGAAGTGGAGGCACTGGAGACCGATCCGGCCTTGACGGGGTCCGCAGATCTCCAGCATGAATTGGCACTGAAACAGAAAGAACTGCGGGTACTGGCACAAGGGGAAGCGCGGGCCTATGCCCTAGCAACCCAGCACCGGCTATATGATGTTGGGGATAAGGGACTCAGGCTGCTGGCATGGCTGGAGCGCCGTAATAAGGAGAGATCCTGGGTGCCTGGTGTGATAGACAAATCAGGAGCCCTATGTTCCACAAGTGGGGATATCGCGGAGGCCTTTGCCGCCCACTATGAGCAGGTGTATTCGCCGGTGTGTACAAGGTCAGAGACTGACTGCGAGGAGTTTCTGTGGGACTTTGCCCTCCCCTCGCTTTCGTCGGAAGCACGGCAGCGACTTGAGGCGGACCTCACGGTGGAGGAGCTGGGGCTGGCCCTGGGCTCCCTACAGTCCGGGAAAGCGGCTGGGCCCAATGGACTACCGATAGAGATCTATAAAAAAACAAGCGGCAGTGATACTGACCCCCCTCTTGCGGATGTTCAATGAAGCCCGGGAATTGGGACGGCTTCCTTCAGATCAGAGAGAAGCCACAATTGGGACAATCCATAAAGCCGGTAAACCGCCGGATACATGCGACTCCTATCGCCCGATCTCCCTAATTAATGTAGAGGCAAACGTCTTGGCCAAGGCCTTGGCGGAGAGGCTAGTACCTGCCATCACGGACCTGGTACATGTGGACCAGTCCGGGTTTATGCCCCGCAGGAGCACGCGTCACAATCTGAGGAGACTCTACGGGGTGCTCCACATGACGGAGGGTGTGGGTTCCGTTCAGGCGGCGGCGGTTGCGTTGGATGCCTCCATGGCCTTCGATAGCATTGAGTGGCCCTACCTCTTTATGACGCTCCAACGACTGGGATGTGGACCGATATTTTGTAGTTGGGTGAAGCTACTGTACACGCTACCAACGGCGCGAGTGCGTGTCAATGGGGCGGTGTCCAGATCCTTCCCGCTGAGACGGGGTACACGGCAGGGATGTCCCCTGTCTCCCCTCCTGTTTGCCCTAGCGTTGGAACCCCTAGCGCACTGGATAAGGAGAGACCCCATGATATGGGGCATCATGTCACCGGGGGGCTGGGAGGAGCGGATATCGCTCTATGCCGACGACATCGTCCTCTATCTGGCCAGACCATACAACTCGCTGGCCCGTGTGCTACATATATTCGAACTCTTCGGCAGTTACTCCGGATATCGTATAAACTGGTCGAAGTCATTGGTTTTCCCATTATCGGGCCCTGTACCGCGTATCCCATCCTGCTGTGCGGCGCCATTGGTTACCGGTGGGTTTAAGTACCTGGGAATTTACATCACTAGGAACAGAGACGAGTTCCTGGCCCAAAATTTGGAAACGCAGCTTTCTCGTATGGGTACAGATGTCGGACACTGGCGCTCGCTCCCACTCTCCCTTATGGGACGTGCGGCACTCTATAAAATGCTTACACTGCCACGACTCCTCTACATCCTACAAAACACTCCGTTCCTGGTCCCACCGCAGTCCTTTAAAAGGGTCGCACAGGCGGTGCGCACGCTACTGTGGGATGGGGGTCCCCCGAGGATCGCGCTGAGCAAACTACACAGAGGGGTATATGATGGAGGCCTCGCTATTCCTGACGCCAGGCTATATTATTGGGCGTCACAATTACAGACCATCAACGACTGGGTGTACGCAGATGTCTCGGAACCTGCATACCGGGTAGATAGGATGGCAATGGAAGGGGGTAACTGCGAGTCTCTACTGTATGCCCGGAAGATGGTGCAGAATTGGCCGACGCACACAGGGGTGGTGATACGCTGTTGGAGAGAGGCCAATCGGCTCCTGGGTTGGGACCGGAAACTGACGGGCAAGGCCCCATTATGGATGGGAGACCAGCTCCGGGAGGTGACTGCCCTGACGGGATTTAAGGGGTGGCGACTGATAGGTGTCGAGTACCTAGGAGACGTTTGGAAGGGGGACTCCCCTAGAACATTTGAGTATTTACAGGCAGAATACGATATGAACCCGACACAAAGGTACCAGTACATCAGACTTATGCATGCCCTCAGAGCACACATCAAACCAGGGACGTCTATTCCTGAATATTCCCCACTGGAGGACCGACTATTGTTAGATCCGATAGTTGGTAAACCTATCTCCACGTAAGCTGCTAAATAATTGTCCAGACCCCCTGATTTCCCTCAGAGCGAGATGGGTGGGTGACCTGGGAGACATAGACGATGACAGCTGGCAGGAAGCGATACAGAGTCCCAGAGTGATAGCCATCCGGGCCAGATTCAGACTGGTTCAGCTAAAAATACTTCATCGCACTTACTACCCTTGCACACTCCTATACCGTTGGGGTAGGCTCCAGTCGGGGCTCTGCAGAAGGGGGTGCCAGCAGGAGGGCTCCTTTTTTCACATCCTATGGGAGTGCCCAGAGATTGCCTTATACTGGGTAGGGATCACGGACATCATGTCTAGGGCAATGGGGAGGGAGGTCCCGATGGACCCCAAGTGGTTGATCCTTCAAATAAAAGGGGAAGAAAGCTGGCCCAGGTATGCAGAGCTGTGGCTGACTCTGGCAGCAGGAGTAGCCAAACGTAATATCGCACGGAGCTGGGGCGCACAGGCGCCACCGCAGCTGGCTGATTGGAAGAGGGACCTAGATTGGTGTCAAAGAGCAGAGGAAGTGGTCTATAAGAGTAGGGGGTGCACAACAAAGTGGAAGAAGGTCTGGGCGCCCTGGAAGAGATACCGAGCCCTGAGAGTGGTGGAAGAGGAATGAGGGTACATGATTCAACTGGGGACTGGGTTGTGCTGCGCATGCTCCCGCCCCTGTTGCTCGCCGTAATGAATATGTGGAAAACGAGATTGAGCTGCGGATGTTACTGTATAATGTATGGTCTTATGAGCTGTGTTAATAAAAAGATTTAAAAAAATAAAAATGGCAAGAAAATTTTTAAACATAAATTACTAATCCGGCATCCCAAAACCCAAATTGTTGACAACTACCACAGACTCACGTCCCCTATAAAAACCAACTACATTTTCTACTCCAAACACCCCTCCAAATGGAAGAGCACCTTCTTACGCCACCTCCCAGTATCTAAATCGAGCAAAATCCCTTACGGTTTCAAACTATCCACTACTCCTTCCCCACTTTTCCCCGGTGAAATTGACATTTCCATTTTCAAAACTGGTAACATCCTGATACAAGCCTCCGAACACCACCTCACCATCTTCGAGCACCATTTCAGCACCCTAACCCACCAGTTGTCCATACCTACTCCTCTCCCCACACCTGCCCAACCCCAAAACACCTCCTGGCTCTCCCTGCCTCCCCCGACGCTAACCCCTCTTCCCTAGATATATCAAACCTAATGACATATCCCTTTCTATGACCTCTATTCTATCACCCTCTCTTGAATCCACCCCCCACAACACCTCTAATTCACACACCATCCCCCAAACTACCATGCCCCCTAATGACCGTCTCCCTCCAACCCCTAATCCCATCTCAAACCCCTCTCCTTCCCCCAAGCTCACCTCCTAGCTACTATACCCCTTCCTGCCCCTACTCCTCCCTCCCCGAACTACACTCCAACCCCCAACTCTGATGCTGCGTCTCCTCACACCCCTTACACCCTCTCCTCTCCTCACTCCCCATCTCCTACCTCTATAACTGTCCCGTCCTTCTCCATGCCCCTCCCTCCCTCCCAATGCCGGATCACTCCTCCCTCCCCTCCCCAGGCCTCCCCCACTCCCACAGTCTCAGTACTCCCTCGTCCCCCCGGCCTCTCTCCCTCTCCGAACACCAAACCTCCTCCCCTGGCCAACTCAGAACATACCTCCTCCTGCCCCAACCACATCCCACCTCACTCTTTTAACCCAGACACTTTGCAACATTGACTGCAATATCTCTACCTTGGTTACCGAACTTGCCCGACTTAGAGAGGATTTCAAAAATTTCAAATCCCTCAACCCTAGATCCCGCCCCTCTTGGTCCTCCTCTCCATGCTCTGGCCCTCTAAAGCGCCCATATCCCAAACATTGGATAACCACGCCTCTACACAACCGTACATACAGACCTCTTCGCACCTTGAGTGACTACTCTGCTTCCGACCTCTCCGACCTCTGCAACTCCTACCTACAAAAGTCCCCGCTTAAGGATTCTTCCTTTCTCACTCCAACATCCCTGTTATCATGGGGATCAGCAGAATCCACTCTTCTCCCGGCTCCCCCAGACCCCCTCAACTTACCGCCATTCACTCGTGCCCTCCCCCAACACCAATTCTAAACCCCTGACCTGCATGCTCGTGAACTGCCGCTCGGCTGTTCGACATGCGACCGAAATATCGGAAACCATCCTTAGCGAAGATATTGACATCGCCTTCCTCACGGAAACCTGGCTCAAAGATCACTCAACACCCATCCTCGACCTACTCCCCCTTCCCCCCCGGTTACTCTATTATCAGAAAAGACAGACCTGAGAGAATAGGGGGTGGTTTAGCAATTATTTTTAAAAAGAACTCCAGCTCTCCCTAGTCAAGAACACAGACTACACAACCTTTGAATACCTTGGAGTCGAACTTAAGATGCAAGGCTCTCCCCCAATATGACTACACAATATCTACCACCCTCCTGGTGATCCTCTTCCTTCGCTGAGGAACTATCTGACCTTCTTACGCAATCGTTACTTTCTAACTCTAAAAATCTCTTCCTAGGAGATTTTAACCTTCACTGGAACGAACCCGAGGATCCCACAATCAACCTTCTCACTAATCTTCTCGAGATTAGCGACCTCAAATAACTTTGCCACTCCCCAACCCACTCCAAAGGGGCTATTCTTGACGCCATCATTGCAAACACTGACTTGGCATCCCTATCCAACATCATCCCTATCGACTGGTCTGACCACCACCTCATATTGTTCACGATTTCCCCCTCAACCCGCCTACCCCAGCTAAAAACAATAAAGCCACGATTGTGACCAGAAATCTTAAGCAAATCCCTCCTGGTGCACTGGAGTCCAAACTCCAAACCCAACTTTGTCTCACCCCACCCTCTCTCAATGCAAATGAACTCACTGAGCACTTTAATAAAACTGTCTCCCGAGGTTTTAGACCAACTTGCCCCGCCCAAACTTAAAACTCTAAAAATATCCCCTCCAAATCATGGTTGAACTCAGACCTCAACAATGAAAGACGTTCACTTAGACTAGCTGAAAGAACATGGAGACAACACCCTTCCCCCTCCCATCTCGCCCTCCTTAGAACCGCTAGATCTACCTACAAAAAAAACATTTTCTCTGAAAAGGCATCTTTCTTTTGTTCGCAACTCGCCCGTGCCAAGAACAGACCCAGAGAACTGTTCAACATTGTTAGAAACCAAACCTCCCCGGCCCCCCTCAACTTGATGGCCTCCACTAACAAATGTGAAGAAATTGCTAACTTCTTCTCCGAACAAATTGCCAAAATTGATCAATCCTTCCTTGTAACTCAGTTCCCGTCCACCCCCAATGTCCTTTTGATGCTATCTCAATACCACCCTCCCCCCTGATTCTACCCCCTACTTCTTCCCTACACCTTCCTTCATCTACCCCTCCTGAATCCTACCTCACTAACCCACTGCTTAAAAATAATGCCTCCTGGCAGAATTTCCACTCCGTTTACGAACTTGAAGTCTTTTAACATCTTATCCAAATTAAAACCGTCCTCTCACACAAAAGACCCGCTCCCATCTCCCCTCATCCAAGATCTAAATCACGTCATTGTCCCTTATTGGACCAATATCATTAACTCCTCCCTTTCTACGGGATGCGTCCCTGTCTCCCTCCAACTCGGACAAATCACGCCCATCCCTAAAAACCCCAAGGCCGATCCTAACGACCCTAACAACCTCTGCCCTATCACCAACCTCCCCCTTCTTTCCAAAGCCCTTGAAAAATGTGCTCTACATCAATTGGATAAACACATTGACACTTACAACCTGCTCGACCCTCTACAATCCGGCTTCCGTAAAGGCTGCAGCACAAAAACTGCATTGCTTAATATAGTGGATGACATCCACCTCGCCCTGGATAAGGGCGAGACCTGCCTACTCATTCTTCTCGACCTCACTGCTGCATTTGATACAGTTAACCATTCAACCTTACTTAATGCACTCAAAGATCGTTTCGGCCTTAATGGCACTGTCCTAAACTGGTTCGCCTCCTACTTCCAACACAGAACCCAACAAACTAAAATTCAAAACTGCCTCTCTTGCCCCACACCTGTCTTTGGGAGTTCCGGAGAGTTCCGGAGAGTAAAGCGTTTCCGTAGTCAATTTTCGAGAGGACTAGCGATTGGACAACCGATGTGAAATCTTCCGCTGGAATGAAAGGTTTGATTTTTTTGAGATGTCGGAGTGTGAAGAGTGCTCCCTTGGCCGAATTTTTTATATGGGAATTCAGTGTTAGCTTACTGTTGATGGTGATGCCTGTAGGAAGGTGGAATCTGACTATATGGTTGCCCCCACTTTTTTTATGGTGTTTTGCTGGTTTATGACTTAGTTGGACTGGGATCCTGCTATTCAGGGCCCCAGTCTATCTGCTTTCTCTGTAAAATGGTTTCCATGTGCCTTAGGCACATCACTGATTGGAATCTGGAGTGCCCTTATAAGTCCCTAGTATATGGTATACTATGTACCAAGGGCATAGGTACCTCAGAGGCCTACCAGGGGCTGCAGCATGTATTATGCCACCCCTGGAAGGCCATCCAAACTGACACCACAGGTCTGCTACAGGTTTCCTGTCCCAGGGAGGTGTGACCACCTCCCCAGACAGGATAATGTGTATTGGGGCTGGGCGGGAGCACTGGGTGCTTTGAAGTCCTGCACTGAGGGCACACTTGGTGTCCCTGTGCATACCCCAGTTCAAACCGGATCAGGGGCTTGCAGCCCCTGCTTTGGCGCGAACTGGACAAAGGGAAAGGGGTGTAGCCACCCCTCTGCCCTGACCCACCCATAGGTGGGGCCACAGAGTAGTCCAACCCCTAAACTTAGTATAAGTATAGGAACCCAGTCCTTAGGACTTTAGATTATCCCTGGACGAAACTCTGAAACAGAATCCTGGACCTTCGACGCTCTACTAAAGACTAGAGGACAGAAGAATCTCCCTTGGGGTCAAGGAGTGACTCCCCTGCTTGGCAGGCACCAAAGAAGCAATTGTCCGGTCTGCATCGCCAAAGTTCACCTTGCCCCCCTCAAATCTGTTCTCAACCTAGCGGCCAGGCTAACAACTGACTGTAAACATTTTGACCACATCTCACCTGCCCTCAAGGACCTCAAATGGCTTCCTATCGAAGGCAGATTCTCCTATAAAATTGCCTGCATTACGCACAAAGCCCTTTATCAAAAGACCCCGCTCTACCTCTCAAACAAACTCAATAAAGCAGGTTGCGCCCGACCGCTGAGAAACACCAACTCTCTTCTCCTCGTCCCCTCTGTTAAAAAAAAAAGCCTCTCAATCCCGCTCCTTCTCTGGCAAGGCCCCAAGCATCTGGAATGCCCTCCCTAAAGATCTACGATGTAACCCTTCTTATGTCAGTTTCAAAAAGACCTTAAAATGCACCTGCTCAACAAATATTGGGGTACATAATCCTTCTCTTACCGTAATTGCTATACTCTCCCTCCTCCTTAAACCCCTGCCTTCTCCCCCCCCTTTCTTTTTGCCGACCTCACCTACACATCCCCTTCCTGACCCCCTCCATCCGGCTTCCCTCCTCTCCACATCCTAATATTCCCCCATCCACCCGTCTCACGCGCCCAACCCCTCCCGCTTTATTCCGACCACTGATCCTACCCCCTATGTACTGTATTATAATTTGTAACTACATCTTTCTCATGCTGTTTGTTAACTGGCCTTTCTTTCCTTTTTCTCGCTCCACTTAGTCTATATTACTCAATATGCTCTTTTAGTCCACCATGTATGAATGCTGCATGTGAAACAAGTGTTCTGTATTCCTTTAATATCATCATACTAATGTAAGCGCTCTGATACCCCTGGGTGGAGCCAGCGCTATATAAAACTTCTTAAATAAATAAAAATAAATAAATAAATAACATCTTCCCTGCCATGCATACGACTGGCACTGCATTGGTTTTTAGCTTGGATGACACCTTGTCAGCAATTAACAGTCTCAAAACAGGAAAAGTCCCTGGCCCTGACCAGATACCAGGAGATTTATATAAATCGGAACCCATGATATGGGTTCCGTACATAAATCTCCTGTCAAACTGTATATCGGCTGGTGGGGATATTCCGACAACCTGGAGGGGAGCTAAGATAATTGCACAATACACAAAAAGGGAGACGCTTCCATCCCCTCCAATTATAGACCCATCAGCCTGATTAACAATCTGCAAAAGATCTTTGCAAGACAAGTCCTGGACAAACTCCAAATCTGTATAGATGACAAGGCGATACTGTCCCCATATCAAGCAGGCTTTCGCTCTAAAATAAGTACATGCGACAAGGCTTTCAGATTTACCCTATTAACTTAGAAATATGTGTTGCTAAAAAAAAAAACCTCTATGTAGCATTTGTCGATCTGAGAGCCGCGTTTGACCTAGTACCGCACAAATTGTTATGGAGAACAATGCTTGACCTAGGCGCCCCAATTGATCTGGTAATCTTGATAGCTAGACTTCACGAGGACAACTATGCCCAGGTCAGATGGGGAAAAAGTGGTGAACTAACCGGTAGGATACCCATACAGCGTGGGGTGCACCAGGGGTGCGTGCTCGCTCCCACACTATTTTCTCTGTTCATTAATGATGTGGCTAGCAGATTACTGGACTGCAGGAATGATTCTCCCGTTATGAATGGCACGAAAGTCCCAATCCTGCTCTTTGCAGATGATTCTTTACTTATTTCCACAGCACCAATGGGCCTGCAAATTTTAGTGGATACATTTTTAGATTTCTGCAAGGACAGGAGTCTGGAACTTAACGTTGCCAAAACAAAATATATTGTGTTCGGGAAAGCGAAGAGGAAATCACGTGAGGTTAGGATAGCATGCAAACCCCTTGAGAGGGTGAAAACTTCGACTATCTTGGGATAAGATTAAGCGACTCACTTGGCTGGGAACAACAATTAGATAAGAGTTATCTTACCCTATGCCATAGGTCAAAATCAATACTGAGATGCCATAGACAGTCACACCTTCAATCACTGACTCCAGCATTAGAAGTGTATCGTGCTAAAGCCCAGAGTTGTGCTTTGTATGGAGCAGAAATATGGGGACATACCAACACAAACAAACTGACGACTTGCGAAAACATCTTTGTTAGATCACTTATCTCGGTACCTATCACTACCCCACTGATCCCACTGTTTTTTAATCTAGGGATGAAAAGAATAGTAGATATGGCCTCACTGAAACCCTTAATGTACTGGCTACGCATGTGGACAACACCCCAGCTCTCTGATTATTGTAATTCCCTGATGATCAGTGGTACCAAAACTACTGTGGTTCAAACATATCGCAAGTTGGTGTAAATCACTGGATATGTCGGAACTATGGGAAAACCCAGAGAGGGCAACCAGAGGGGATCTACTGAGATTTAAAGTCAGGTATTTGGCGGTTGTGGGAGAGCGCTACGCCACTAGATCAGCAAATGGCCACTTAACAACACAATTCTTAAGTGTTAAGCCATGCCCCAGATTTGAACCTTTCTTGGATCAAATCACACCCCCACTTGCTAAAAGTCTGTATGCTAGATTCAGGTATGGCAACCTACTGCTAAGGTTCCCCAGCAATCAGGCTGCTGGGCTATTATTAGAACCGTGCCCTGCCTGTGCTAGAGTACAAGAGACAGAAGTGCACATACTCTTTTTTTGCATCAAATTCCAACTGATCCGCAGGAGGTGGATACGACCGATCTGTTTAAACCTTGGAGCCAGGCAATATCAGGTTGCCTGCAGAATTCTAAAAACAGATACATCTGGGCCAATAGTTTTTGCAGTTAGTCGCTTTTTATTCTCCTTCTGGATTAATTGACAGAAGTGTTTATCTTAGGCTGCAATGGCTGTTATTATCAGAACTGAATTTTCATGATTGTGAAATGTTGGTTACTGGAGCAAATGCACTGTGTATTTGTATATAAGATTATATTCCAATACTTTTTTTTAAGTGGCGTGTCTTTTAACTGTAAGGCTGTTAACAAGAAGCTCGCCTGTTTTAACGTTTTTATTCCTGCTCTTTTTATTGTACATGTTACATGTAACCCAAGAACCCTATTCCTTTGTTTTAGACTGCAAAAATGATGGATCTTTTTGTATACTTTGATGGTTTAAAGCAAAACAACCGAATAAAGTTATTCAAGTGTACTATGGTGATCCTCCACTTGAGGGCACGAGCAGGTCACAAATGTGTGTGCTTGGTTTAATATTGAAAGCATATCCTCTGTGTTTCTTCCAGATGAGAAACGTCCAGTTATTTGAACATTCATTTTTCCCTGTGTAGCAGGTGAGTTTTTAGCCCCTGTTGTTTGTTTATTCATCGAGTTGTTTCTTTTTTGCATTTGGCAATAGTTCCACATATGCTGGCAGCAGTCACATGGATATCTTTGGGGAATTAATTATTAACTTTGCAAGCTGTCTCTCAAGCCCAATTGCCCAGCGATGTGCTTTCTGCTAGCCCTTATGATTGCTTATTTTTACAATTTTTTCTACTTAAAATGAACATTTATATGAGCATCCTTGGAGAGGTTTGTCATATTTTTTTTCACAATTTATACATTGAAAAGGATTTGCTTAATCAGTGAATGGCAGCAACATGTACTGTAGTCACACTTTTATGTTTAGAGTAGAGTGTGATTTGATACACATGATTATACTATCCTTGATTACCGTTACTATATTTAGCCATCGCAATGAAGCCAATCTTAGTGTGGATTCTCTCCAGCATGGCTTTATTTGGTGTGTACCCTCAGAGGGCGTTGTATGCTGGATTGGTTGGTGGGCACAGTGCAATAGTATATTTGTGAAGATTCCTTTACATTAGGACTGCGTGTTTGGCCATAACTTTATAAGGACAGATTTTGATGTTTAAGACTGCATGTTAATGGCTTTTATATCTTCTGAAGCATGTTTTTAATTTGAATTCACAGATTCATCTACTTGTTGTGTACCCCCAAAGGGTTTCCATTGTATGATTATCAGTGGAAGGGAGGTAAGAGCCATGATGCAGGATGCCACCCTTTAGTTTAATTCAGATTTTTGGACCACTGTAAGGTAATATTGTGTTTCTCTCGATATTTGTCCATTAGGGTGCTCCCTTTGACCTGCTGAAGACCCTTATTTAAGTTGTTGGATGGGTCAAAATGTCGACGGAATATTTTATTGAATCTTTGTAGTGTCATTAAAATGAATTTGAATTTTCAGTCTGCTGTACTTAAATTATTACACTACTTTGCCAACAATGTTTTTGAAAGGTTGTCCTTTTAAGGAACTCTAGCAAACCTTTTAGAACTTTTGTCACTTATCACTTTCACTGCGCTGTTTTTGGAGGTACTATATTATAAATAATCTGTTTGAATAGATGCAATAAGGAGGGAACCCGCTAGCCAACTGACTAGGTGGTGCCTTATCCAAAACAAACATTCTGAAAGAATGAGAATGTAGGCACAACATTCTCTATTAAGTTAAACAGGATGTAACACCCACATTTCTTTTTTCAGAGGTGGGGATACCTCGATGAACACCTCCTGAGCCTCCTGTTTTTTCTGTGTTTTACGAGGGTCTTTCCCCATCCCCTTGTTTTATTCTGCCACTCTACCCTTTGAACCTATGGGCCTCTGGTGCCCATCTCTGCACCATCATCTTTCTGTCATGTCTTTGCTTCAATCCCCCTTGACCTGCATCTCTTCTGCCTGCTTCTAACATGCTGTATTTTTGAGCAATGAAGATCATGCGAAAGAGTTGTGCAGAGAAAAATTCATGGTGAAATGGAGTCTACTTACCCTTGAGATGATATTGCAGCCCAAGAACAACAAACCTAATTGTGTCCATAAATCTCTTACTCTGTAATTGTAGGAAGCTGGCTCTTTATGTGATATATCAAAATGAGATATATCGTGTAAAGAGTCCAGGGGTTTCCTTATGTGTGGACAGGGGCTTGCTATGGCAATACCAAGGTGCTCTATTAAGGGTAGTGTGGTCGAGTGCCTTAGGCTTATCACAGTGGAGTGCAAGACATCTGAAAATACACACAATAGTCAATAAATGAGACACAACGATTCAAGAAGGAGATCTACTCCAATTTATAAAAATAGCAAATATCTTTATATATGTTTAGGCATCAGAAGAAAAACATTCAGGTAAGTACATTTTAAAGAGGAATTATTTTGAGTTCAAAAGGTAGACATTGCAAATTCTGAGTTCTGCAATGTTTTCCTATGGAAGGAAGAACAAGTTCTGCGAACAGGTATAGTACAGAGACTGATGGGACCAATCTCCAGGAGTTAAGGTGAGTGGTGGGCAAGGTCCAAGACAGCACCAACAGTACACCACCAGCGGCATGAGGGCGGCCGGTTGCTGGGTGCAGAACAGCATTGGGAGCCCAATGTTATTCTGTGGCGATTGGTCTCTGCGAAAAAGACTGCAGGCTCTGGCTAGGAGGTCAGTCGGGCTGAACCAACAGGGGTGCTCAGGCCTCATGATGCTCGGGGATGGGGGTACCACCTTTGGTCCTCTTCTCCATGGCCAAGAGCGACGGGTGCAGAGGTGTCTTTAGGTGTCTAGTTTTCCTTACCGGAGCAGTCGAGGTAGAGGGTGGCCTGCGTACAGAGGCTGCAGGTGACGTCGGAGGGGCCCACGAGGGGTGAAACCAAGATGGACTCAGACTCAGGAGGGCTTTGGCCGACTTCGACTCAGGCTTGGAGCGACAGGTGCAGTAGTGGCTTAAGGTGTTGGGTTTGGCGGTTCTGAAGGCCTCGGAGTCCTTTCTTTTTGGAGTTGCTGTAAGACGCAGGGAACAGTTCCACTGTCCCATGGGAGGTCTTGGGTATTTATCGAAGGCAGGCAGTCATCTCAAGTTTCTAGAGTCCACAGCTGCAGGACGAGTTGACTTTGGTGCAGTTTTCGTTGAGGGATGCTGACAGGCCAGCTGCTTTTTCTCTCCACTCTGCTTTTTCGGCCCTTCAGTGCACTCTCTCTTCTTAGGTCATCAGGATCTCCTCTTCTGGTGCCAGGGGATCCCCTAAATACTCACTTTAGGGGCGTCAGAGGAGTGTAGGGTAGTAGCCAATGGGCTACTGACCCTTGGGGTCACTATGCCCCCTATATGACCACCTCCTGTGGGAAGTGGGTAAAACCTTGTCACAGAATTCCTAAGTATGCCATCACAAAGATGGCTACTTTTGAAAAATCGTGCCCACCTCAGTTTAGCACACCTTAGGGGTGGTACTAGTCTGGGAGTGGCACTCCTACCTGACTAGCTACATTTCCCGACTGTAGAGGTGCCAAAGGGCACTGGACAGAGGGGTTTGGCTTCCTCTCCTGTGAGGGGAGCCAAATTTGCATTCCAAAGGTGGCAACTCTTTGAAGCTTGTCAGCCTAGGAAAGCTAATCAGCAGGTCCTCTTGTAGGAGGGGCATGACATCTTTGCTCTGGGCCTCCTGAGAGCACGAAACCCTCTCCCGAGGTGGTCAGAACAGTGTCTCAGGTGGAAGGCTGGCAGAGGCCATTCAGCAGCCACACCAGAGGCTAATAGGTTTTCAGGGGGCACCTCTAAGGTGGCCTCTGGGTGCATGTATTAATAAATCCAACACTGGAATCCGTGTGGGTTTACCAATACGAGATGTTTGATACCAAACATCCCTATCTTCAGTGAAGTCATCATGAAGCTGGGGAACTCGTTTTACCAGTGTCCAGCACAAGTTTTAAAATGGCTTCCCTGGTCACTTGTACTGGCAGTAATATGACTGACCAGCACTGGGGCATATCTGCTCATGCAGGTATGCCCTCACATGTAATATTCAGCACCCTGCCTTCGAGCTGTCAGGCCTGCTGCAGGGGTGACTTACACCTATTACATGCAATGTTAGGGGACATGGCACACAGGGGTGTGACACATGTCGTGTTTTCACTTTTGTCTGCACCAAGACATGCAGCCTGCAATGGCAGCTTTGCATGTGCTTGGTCAGGTGTCCCTTAGGGTGGAGCAATTCGTGCTGCTGCCCTTAAGGACCCGCTTTAGTACCTCAGGCCCTAGTTACCAGGGGTACCATTTACCAGAGACTTACTGAGGGCGCTAAAGGTTTTGCCAATTGGGGGAAACAATTGTACAGTTTTGGGAAAGAGGTGTGGCACTGGGAACATGGTTAGCAGGACCCCAGTGGACTTCCAGTCAAAATCACAATAGTTAAAAGGCAAAAAGGGGGTGACCATGTCAAAAATGGCTACTTTCCTACAGTAACTATAACCTGACAGTAGCCTCCTCTCAATGTAACTACTCCTACAACAACTCCTGACCCACTGTTGCATAGTTTTTTCCTTTTCAGAGGCCCCTTACCACATGGATATCTGGGGTACCTATTTAACCTGCCAGAGATCCCAGTTGGCCACAACAAAAACCATGTCTGTATGAAGGAACAGACAGAAAAACAGGTAGAATAATAAGTCCATTCCCCTTATGTGTTCTGCCAATGGGAGGGCTACCATGAATGTGAAAGAAACAGGAAGACTAGAAAAATATACATCTCTTCAGTATTTAGCAGGATCTCATCAGAAAGTACTGGAGCAAGGAAGAGGCAAATGTGGGGGTAGTATGTACCCAAAATGGTTATCACCAAGTAGAAGCCAGGAACAGTATAAAGACTTCCATAACTTCACTCTTAAACTAATCAAGCAACAATCTGGATAGGCAAAGTTGCTCAGGGCCTTATTACGAGTACGTAGGCCCTGGGACTGCTGTACTCTTGGTGGCGGTCTGGCCACTATGGCGGGTTTGCCCGCCGTATCATGGTGGTTGTGGTGCACCTTTCACAAAAATGCCGCCTCAGTGGGGATCCAGGATCCCACGGCGGTGGTGATGTGGAAAAGGGCAGTAATGCTGGTGGTGCCGATGCCGACACCACCTAGCATATTACGGTCTGCTTGTTAGGCTCTCCTAGGAGCCTAACAGAATGCCACCATGACACCTCCACTGTACCGCCCTGGATTCAACTCAGAATCTGGCAGGTGGGTGCACCACAGGCCTGGCAATCTTCCTGGGACCGCCAGACGAAGACCGCCAAATTCATAATAAGGCCCTCAGTGTGTCATACATCTGTTGACAAAATCATATTGAACTGTAGGTATTCCCCATTGACCACTGCTGGCATTCACGTCACTGAAAAGCTATCTATGTAAAATGTTATTATAAGAATATAATTTCTTTCTAATTTGAAGAACAAAAACAAGTTGGATGTATGTTCCTCATTAGAAGAGCTATCTACTTTAGTTTAAAAACAAAAACTTAGACTTCATATCTAAAAACAGCCTAGTGAAATTTAACAAAGTATGGGATAACTTTTTGGCCTTTTATGACAATACATAATATAGTTCTTCTCTTTGAAAAGAGAATTGTTGTATATCAATTTTCGGCCTACAATCTCAAACTCAATATTAAAAATACAAAAAACTATCTTTATTCATGCAGGTTTGTATGCCTTTTTCAGGAATTTAAGCTTAGCAGCTGAGCGTGTAGTTCATCCTAAAATCAGTTGCAACTATCCATTACTTCACTACATCCAAGATGATTTGTTGGTCATCAGACAACAGTACTGGTGCAGCAGCAGAAACTCTCTAACATAATTATAGTAGGTGTTCGAAATTGGGATTCTATTTGGCAGAGGTGGGCACCGTGTCCAAGGAGGGACCACAATCCTAGTTAGGGTAAGTAAGATACCCACCCTATATTAACCTGCGCCCACCCTCTAGTAACTTAGCACAGAGCAGTGAGGCTCAACTTAAGAGGCAATGTGTAAAGTATTTTTGCAACACTTACATTACACTAACAGTGAAATTTGCACAAAAAGACTCATCACCAGTTTAGAAAAATAGAGAATATTTATCTGAGTAAAAGAAGACAAAAGCAACAAAACTCCAAAAAGTAAAAAGTTGCAACATGAATTTTTAAAGATTAAATCCAAAACGTGCTTAGAAGTCAATAGCTCTAAAAGGTTACTTGAGGTCAGGCTATACTGAGGTAAACCCAAAGTTCAGGCTGACCACGATAGAGGGCAGGCCAGCTACAGGACCCACACAGGGTCCACAGAAAAAGTACTTTTGGATGGAGCAAGCGTTGGTGTCAAGGACTGAATGCACCAGTTCTGATTCACGCAGTCGGGTCGATGCATTGAAGTCGAGCATTAGAGCAGTGTCTTTGGATCGGCGCTACACTGTCGTTGAGCCTCGCAGTCAGAACCTTCAGTCGGCACTGCATTGCCGTTAAACCTCACAGTCAGGTTGATGCGTCATCATCGAGCTGTGCAGGGATGTCCTCGGATCTGCACTGCATTAGAGGGCACTGCGTTGGTTCTGATCGGTGCAGTGGTGCTGATGTATTGTTTTTTGCAGAAGCAGCTGCAGAACACACTTCTGAGGCCCAAGACTGGAAGGGGGCACCTCAGGCAAGGGTAGGATTCACAGATGGTAGAGTCTAGCAGCACCAGCAGAATTGAAAGATGGCTTTTAGGACCCTGAAACTTCAGAAAACAGGAGGCAAGCCCATGGAGAAACTTGGGTTCAAGGGTGTAGAGAACAGGTCCAGTCCTTTTCACTCCCAGGCAAGAAGCAGCAGGCAGCAGGCCAACACATCAGAGCAGGTAGTAAAGTGGCAGTCCCTCCTACAGCAAAGCAGCTCTTCTTCCAGGCAGAATGTCCTTGGTTCCAGCAAAGTTCTGATTTGGTGGTGTCAGGGGTCCAGTACTTATACCCAAATGTGCCTTTGAAGTGGGTGAGACTTCAAAGAGACCTTTGAAGGTCACAGGGTCCCTGCCTTTCCTGCCCTGATTCCAGACTCACTACAGGGGGGTATACAGATCTTAGTTTGGGGACAGGCACAGACCTATTCAGGTGCAAGTGTCAGATTCTCCCTCCCAATCTACCTCAGGAATGCCTATCAGCCTGGTGATGCGCCATCAGGATGCAAATGTCACATCCAGGCTCCCTTTGTGTGTGACTGTCTAGAGAGAATTCCCGTAGCCCAGCTGTTATCCAACCCAGAGATATTTTCACAGACAGGCAGAGGCACAGAATGGTTAAAGTAAGAAAATGCCAAATTTCTAAAAGTAGCATTTTCAGACTTAAAATTTAAAATCCGACTTCACCATCAGTTGTGATTTTAAATTGTATGTCCAGAGACACCAAACTCCCAATTGGAAATTACACATAAAAGATGTTTTAAGGCAATCCCAATGTTAACCTATGGGAGAGATCAGCCTGGCAGTAGTGAAAACGAATTTAGCAGTTTTTCACTACCAGGACATGTAGAACTCAAAAGTACATGTCCTACCTTTCAAATACACTGCACCCTGCCCAAAGGGTTGCCTAGGGCCTAACTTAGCAGTGACCTATATGAAATAAAAGAGAAGGTTTGGGCCTGGCAAGTAGGTTAACTTGCCACGTCGAAATGGCAGATCAAAACTGCTCACACAGGCTCTGCAGTGGCAGGCCTGAAACATGTTTTAAAAGGCTACTGAAGTGGGTGGCACAATCAGTGCTTCTGGCCCGCTAGTAGCATTTAATTTACAGGCCCTGGGCACATATAGTACAGTTTACTAGAGGTACCAGGTTTTAGGGAGAGAGCACATGCACTTTAGCACTGGTTAGTGGTGGTCAAGTGCCCAGGGTCCTTAAGCAAACAAAAGCAAAGTCAGCAAAAAGGGGAGGAGGAAGGCAAAACGTTTGCGGGTGACCCTGCAGAAGGGGCCCTTTCCAACAGTAGGATAAGATTTAAGGATTACACTTGCTGGTTGTTCAGTCTACTATTCAGATATTCCTTAAGTCAAATAAGTTGAATATACATGTATCATGTGCGTAGCCAATTCGAGAGGCAATGGGTGGGAAAGCTCTGTAAAAATACTTGTGATCATTAGGATAATGGAGGGCCTGGCACCTGGTGAGCATGTATAGGAGGAACGCGAGGGCAAGTGTAGTGTCATATCATGGATTTCTAAGCCTATTAGGTCAAGAGTTAAAGACCATTTTTCTAGGTTGAGAAGATTTACTGGTGGGAAAATGATGCATTTGTAAGCACTGTGAGTTAGTAAATCTATAGGATATTATAGGATATTAATGACAAATGGTAAATAATTATGCATTATACGTTTGTATAATTAGGAATTTTTCAAATTTAATATTATTTTATTGCTACTTAATCTAGAGTACTTAAAGTATGAGGTAAATTAATCTGGAAATTACTTTTATAATTCTGGCAAATCACCAGTCATGGCATAAGAATTCATATGATTTAATCTTAGAAACTAGGGGCCTTATTTTGAGTGTTGGTGGGACCGCAACCGACAGGCCGTCGGTGGCAGTCCCACCGATATCTGGGGCCGTGTTCCGACTGCAGCAGTTCGGTCAGACTGCATTGTTGGAGGGACCGACCAGCAGTGTCTGATGGGCTCAAGGAGCCCATCGGGCCATCAGTCGGAAAGGATTCTCCAAAATTAAGTCAGTATTAAATGTGTGTTTTTTTGTTCGCAAACCAAAAATGTTCTGCTATGTATTGAATGTGTGTTTTTGCTTTGTGGATTCGAGAAGTATTCTCAAATCCGAAATATATATATTTTTAAAAAGGATATTAAGAGAAAATGAACACATTTTTAGAAAAAAGGTGTCTCTGAGAAGAGCCTTTGTTTTTATGGTGTGTAGATGATAACTACACATAAAACAGGATGCAAGGAACAGCCTGTTGCTCTTTCTCAGTGAAGTGAACTCTGTCACTTCTATATATCCTCCATGTCAAAGCATAAATTGTTGTTGTAGATGGAGCCCATGTTGTGATCTTTAAGGATTGTAGAAACAGTTTTACTGACATGTTTCCTGGCTTTGTGTATCTGTGGACAGAATTCGCTTGACCACTTCCATTTCTGCCTTTGGCAAATGTTAGTGTACACCAAGGCAGTGTGAGGGAAAAGTGCCATTAATTGACCAAAGGTATCCTTCATTAGATTTCCTGTCCTACCCCAGTTAGTGTGCCTAGGTCATTGCCATCACAGTGCACAGTCATGAGTTCAGGGTGCTGGCAATCTGAAATGCTTTCAACCAAAGGCAGCAACTGATGCCACTTTAACCCTCTCTGGCCAATCCCACTAATGTCCACAATAGGCAAACCCAAGTCCCTGTCAATACCACTCTTTCTAGCACACTCTCTAGCCCAAAACACAAACCTATGACCCACAATCCACACTCTAACCATTTTGAAGGCAAGGAGGAGTACCACAGAGGAGACGTCTATAGCTGAATGAGACAGATTTTAAAGTATAACTGGAGAATGTGTCAAGAGCTTCCATATAATCCTATTGGGACAAAATGTATAAATATGGGGGATAGGAGGAAACCATTACAAACAACACTTATTAGTTTTGGGCCTCACACTTGCCAAGCGGGATATTGCCCAAACGTGGAAGGAGACCTCTCCGCCGTCAATGAGGGGGTGGAGGAAGGCCATGAACAGGTGCATGGGGGCCGAGATTGTCGTGTACCAGGCACGTGGCTGCCACAAAAACACAGAAAAATATGGTCTCGCTGGGCAATATACCGGGGTATAGACCTGCCTCCCGTGCCGTCCCTAGACACTCCTTGAATAAAATCAAGGTAGACCATACTACTGTATGATGAGTCACTTCTGTCACCTACATATGTTCATCTGGACATTTCTTACAGTGGAACATGTTGTAACCTGTGCAAAGTTTAGTTGTTGGCCTGTATGTTCACAGGCGATACTGTTGTTGGGATATAATTGGTACCATCTCATACATACTATATCCAAAATATATTTATTGGGCATTGCCCGCTATGTACTGCAAAACTCAATAAAATTTGTTATTAAAAAAAAATGTATAAATATGAAACAGCGTTAGGTGGCTTTTGAGAGTGTCCTGCTGAAACAACTTGTGGCCGCACCCTCTCCGCTCAAGCAAGTTACTTATTAATAAATGCTTGTTTAAACTTGGATGCTGTTTGTTTTGGACTCATTTCTTTTCAGGCAGTACCCTATGGGAAGAAAATGATGCTGAAAAATTTGGAACCCTCAGATGGGACTTCGACAAAGGTAATCCAGTTTGGGCAACAACACCATGGTTGGGAAGAACTGAGGAGGGCCGATCGACTCGCGGGGCGCACCGCAGTCCGAGTCATAATCAGTTACACTTCCTCGGCACAAAGATTGCCTCGGCCGAAGTCCCTGCCTGAACCGGCACCTTTGCATAGAAGTTTCCAGCATACACAGCCTTGTGACAGCACCACTGCATTAATCTGGTGAGATTGTTGCTGATTGACACAGCTATGTCTATGTAGAATGTTTTGAAGGGAGCATTGATGTGGAGCTAAGTGCTCCTGAAACGATTAATGTTTGGGATCAGTGGCTATGCAGATAACAGATTGAAATCTTGTTTTACTGTTTCTGTTGTTTATGTGTACACTGCACTTGTCCAGAGAAAGGTAAGTTGCGTAAACTATGCCTTTGTGACATTTAAGATTTATGGTTACAGACGTCTTTAGGAGAGAAAATATGTATGGGAAAGACTATTGTTAGGTATCCTATTGTATATTGTGTCCTTGTGATCACAAGCATAATTTATAAATAAAAATGGCCTTAGATGTATATATTGCGGATATAGAAATGAAGGTAGAACAGCATGTGCCTACAACACCGGAGGGAACTCCAGCCTGGGAGGTAATAGTTAAGAATCTGCAGGGATGATTTTAAAAGAATGGCACTTGTATACTGCACAGAGACCAGAGTTACGTACCTGAATGTATGTCCAAGTTGGACAAGAGAAGGTGAGATTATTACACTGGGAGGCGTATAGGGAGTGGGAGAAATTTGTGAGATGCAAAGCGATTCAGGAAGAGAAAGTGAGGTCAAGAAGGCCTAAAACGATGATGGAAAGGGCGCGCAGCATGACAATAATAAGCATATAGAAGAATTTGAGCATATACAGAGAGAAATAGACATGCAGAAACAAAAGTGTATGTATTACATAAACCTAAGGGATTTGCAACTGCTCCTATGGAGTATGATGAAAATGAGGACGCTTTACTGGAGGAGATGTTAAGGTGAAGACCTCCTCCCTGCCATGCAGGACATGGGGGGGACAGGACCCATAGATCCAGAAAATTTGCCACCTAATGCTCTACATGCAGTCCCCCATACTTCAGCATTTGTTATCCCAGGAGTAGCAACGCTTCTACTACCCCGCCTTTCCACCTACTAGAGTTCCTCCATCGCCTTTCGGAGGTCTTCCTGATAAAACTTTTGCAACCCCACCCTAAACCCAAGTTCAAATGGCACTCCCAATTCAAACTGTTGAACACCCTCTTCGTCCCTCTACACCTTTCCCGCAGCAAAATGGATCTTTACTCTGCAGTAGTTCCTTTCTGGACGTTCAGACAGAAGGTGTTCCCTCAGTTAGAGTACTTCGAAGCACAATTCTAAAGGAAACAAAAGCGGTTATGCTGAGTCTTGTACTGGACTGGGCTGGAAAGGGCTCTAAAGTGCTTAAAGATGCTCACATAAGTGTAGAAAGAGAAGAAACACATATACAGAAATTTATCATTTAAGAATTTGCTAAGTTAGGCTATGAGAAATATCTTGACTATATTGCTAATAAAGACAAAGGTGCCAGTAAAGCAACCCCTATTCCACTTCCAACAGATTACTATGCCATTGATGAAAAACCGGAGGATTACTCATTGACACAACCTAGGTGTTCAAAGGCTCTTGCCGTATTACTAGAGTGGCTTGATTTCTTTCTTTCTGTATCTGGTATCCAAGCCTCAATGAGAAAAGTCCCAGGGTTTGACACCGCCCACCCATCATGGTTATGTCCCTTGGAGCAGAAGGGAATTGCTTTCATTTACTAAAGATTTCCCAGATATTCATCAAAACCCAGAACAATGTTATAAACAGATTGTAAAAATGTTACAAATAGAACAATTAACTCTTTCTGATTTAGATCAAATTTTTCCTGTATACTATCACCTGATATATGGCTACAATGTCACCAACAGAATAGTGTTGACCCACCCATTGCGTGAGCAGCTCTCGAAGATGCTACTGTTGCTAACTATCGTCACCCCGATACTGGGTTATTGCATGTGGATATACGAGCACTGCCTGATAATATCATAAAAAGAATGCAACAGATTGTGCCTCGCAAAACAGGTAAATTGGGATAAACTAACCTCATGTAAACAAGATGAGGGTTAATCGGTTGAAAAATATTTTACACGGATGGAAAACACGTTCACTTCCTACAGTGGAATGGATCTTGCTAATACAGAAGGGCAGAAGGCCTTTTGTTCATGTTATGTGATGGTTTGTTGCCTCATCTTAAAAGTAATTTTCAGATTTATGAGTCAACTTGGCCTGGACAGACCGCTGCCCAAATATTGATGATAGCCAGATACTATGCCAATAGACATCGTAAAGATAAGGCAATAAAAGATAAAAAGATAAAGGATTTGAAAACTAAAGCTTTGATGCAACAGGATTGTCCTAACAGGGGTTGTGCCTCACAATTTCAAAGGGAAGTGCAGCCTTTGGAGGTAACTCCAGAGGAGCTTCTGCCCCTCCTGCTCTTGGCCTCAAAATATTCAAGATGATGGATGTCATTATTGTCCTGCACCAGATCATTGGATTTGTGAGTGCCCACAGATAAGTAGGGGTAAGGGTAGATCCCAATCATGTAGCTGAGACAGAGGATGTTCTGCTCCACCGCTAGAACAAAATAATCGTCCTGTCCCCCAAGAAAATTATTTTGACAAACCCCAATACTACACCGACAAACCTACATTGAATTACTCTTCAAGAGAGTATTACGAAGACAATGATTATGACTGATCTCATGTACAATCCATGCCCCTAGAGAGCATGGATTGTGTTCCTATTTCAGTGGATCCTTCAGGTTCCTATGTGGAAGCATGTGTTGAGGGAAAACAGGCTTGTTTTCTGTTGGACACAAGAGCATCTAACACGTCTATATCACATGATCTGATACCTGGGGTACCTCTCTCAGGGAAAATAAATATTTCTGTGGGGTTTTCAAACACCCCAATTTCTAGCCCCATTTCTGAGCTTTTGCAATTTACTATTGGCCCTCTAACATGCTCTTTTTCCTTTGTACTAACTACCTAAGTATTTACAGTCAGGCTTTAAAAAAGCAATTGGATGCCTTTTCTCCCTCCTCTGGTACTGTCCTATTTCAATATATTGGCGACGTATTGATTGCCTCTGATACTAGAGAAGGTTGTGTCTCTGACACTATCTCCGTGCTAAATTTCCTCGCAGACAAAGGTCACAAAGTGTCCCTTCCCAAATTTCAATTTTTTCAACAAGAGGTTTCCTACTCTTGTCGAAAGGGGAAGGAAACTATACCCTCAGTGATTTGCTACTTTAATGTCCATTACCTGTTCCTACTACTCAGCAAGAGGTAAGTGGGTTTCCTTTGCATGACCTCTTTCTGTCGACAATTAATACAGAATGTTTCCCTTCTTGCTAAACCACTGTTTTCTCTCACCACTAAAGATACTCCAGTGCCCCTCTTGTGGAATGACACACACCAAGCTAGCTTTGCTGCTCTTCGCGATGGGCTTTGCAACTCTCCTGCTCTTGGTACTCCAGGCTATTCTAAGCCCTTTGCTTTGTTTGTCCATGAATAACAAGGCTGCGCTCTTTCTGTATTAACTCAACAACACGGAGGGAAGAATAGACTTTGTGCCTATTTTTCTACCACACTAGATAGGATTGTCTGAGTGTCTAGAGGGAGTAGCAGCTGCTACCCTCTCTATGAAACAGCTGAAAGTATTGTGTTGGATCACCCATTGACTCTTGTTGTTCCCCATACCGTGGATATTCTCCTGAATAAAACACAGACCCAACATCTGACCAATGCTCGACTATCTCATTATAGGCTCACACTCCTTACCTCTAGCATTGCCATCCAGAGATGCAATACCCTCAGTCTTGCTACCTTGATGCCCCTTCCTTTGGGCGATTCTACTGTCTTTCATGATTGTATACTAATAACGGATGAGTAACCAAAGGGAGAGTGGATTTGACTGATGCTCCAATGTCTTCTTCGGATGGAGAACTATTTGTAGATAGTTCATGCTTTAAATTGCCCGATGGAACATCTACTGCAGCTTATGCAATTACTGCACTGAAGACAGTTGCTGAAAGCTGCCAAATACCACAGCATTCTGCTCAAGGATGCTTGTTTTCAGTCCAGAGAGGACCTGGCCTGGCAGTTCGGGCTGGACTGTTCCAAAAGGGTGCAGGGTCAAGAATGATTTGCAAATGGCTGGGTCCAAACTGGAATGGCATGGTGAGCAAAAAAACGATGGATTTAGGCCCAGATCTCTGTACTGGGGTGAATGTATGACATTGTTCTGCATTCTGTCCATCAACTGTTCTTTTTGCATTTGTCACCCCGAGTGGGACTGGTATGCCCAGACGTGGTTCCTGTGCTCTCCATGCCACTGGAGTCAAGCTATCCTGGATGATGAGGGAGGAAACCCCAAAACCGTTCCTAAGATGGTTGTTTCCAGTCCAGGGAGGACCTGGCCTGGCAGTTCGGGCTGGACTGTTCCCATTGGGCGCAGGGTCAAGACTAATTTGAATATGGCTGGGTCCAAACTGGAATGGCATGGTGAGCAAAAAAACGATGGATTTAGGCCCAGATCTCTGTACTCAGGTGAATGTATGACATTGTTTTGCATTCTGTCCATCAGCTGTTCTTTTTGCATTTGACACCCCGAGTGGGACGGGTATGCCCAGACGTGGGTCCCGTGCTCTCCATGCCACTGGAGTCAAGCTATCCTGGATGATGAGGGATGAAACCCCGAAACCGGTCCTAGGATGCTTGTTTACAGTACAGGGAGGACCTGGCCTGGCAGTTCGGGCTGGACTGTTCCCATTGGGCGCAGGGTCAAGACCGATTTGCATATGGCTGGGCCCAAACTGGAATGGCATGGTGAGCAAAAAAACGATGGATTTAGGCCCAAATTTCTGTACTAGGGTGAATGTATGACATTGTTCTGCATTCTGTCCATCAATCTGTTCTTTTTGCATTTGTCCACCCCGAGTGGGACGGGTATGCCCAGACGTGGGTCCCATGCTCTCCATGCCACTGGAGTCAAGCTATCATGGCTGATGAGGGCTGAAAGCCCGAAACCAGTCCTAGGATGCTTGTTTCCAGTCCAGGGAGGACGTGGCCTGGCAGTTCGGGCTGTACTGTTCCTATTGGGCGCAGGCTCAAGACTGATTTGCATATGGCTGGGTCCAAACTGGAATGGCATGGTGAGCAAAAGCGATGGATTTAGACCCAGATCTCTGTACTGGGGTGAATGTAGTGACATTGTTCTGCATTCTGTCCATCAACTGTTGTTTTTGCATTTGTCACCCCGAGTGGGACGGGTATGCCCAGACGTAGGTCCCGTGCTCTCCATGCCACTGGAGTCAAGCTATCCTGTATGATGAGGGATGAAACCCCGAAACCGGTCCTAGGATGCTTGTTTCCAGTCCAGGGAGGACCTGGCCTGGCATTTCGGGCTGGACCGTTCCCATTGGGTGCAGGGTCAAGACTGATTTGCATATGGATGGGTCCAAACTGGAATGACATGGTGAGCAAAAACGATGGATTTAGACCCAGATTCCTGTACTGGGGTGAATGTATGACATTGTTCTGCATTCTGTCCATCAGCTGTTCTTTTTGAATTTGTCACCCCCAGTAGACGGGTATGCCCAGACGTGGGTCCCGTGCTCTCCATGCCACTGGAGTCAAGCTATCCTGGCTGATGAGGGCTGAAACCCCGAAACCGATCCTAGGATGCTTGTTTCCAGTCCAGGAGGACCTGGCCTGGCAGTTCGGGCTGGACTGTTCCTATTGAGCGCAGGGTCCGGACTTATTTGCATATGGCTGGGTCCAAACTGGAATGGCAGAGCAAAAAACGATGGATTTAGACCCAGATCTCAGTACTGGGGTGAATGTATGACATATTGCTCTGCATTCTGTCCATCAACTGTTCTTTTTGCATTCATCACCCCAACTGGGACGGGTATGCCCAGATGTGGGTCCCATGCTCTCCATGCCACTGGAGTCAAGCTATCCTGGCTGATGAGGGGTGAGACCCCAAAACCGGTCCTAGGATGCTTGTTTCCAGTCCAGGAGGACCTGACCTGGCAGTTCGGGCTGGACCGTTCCCATTGGACGCAGGGTCAAGACTGAATTGTATATGGCTGGGTCCAAACTGGGATGGCATGGTGAGCAAAAAAAGATGGATTTAGGCCCAGATCTCTGTATTGGGGTGAATGTATGACATTGTTCTGCATTCTGTCTAACAACTGTTCTTTTTGCATTTGTCACCCCGAGTGGGACAGGTATGCCCAGACGTGGGTCCCATGCTCTCCATGCCACTGGAGTCAAGCTATCCTGGTTGATGAGGGCTGAAACCCCGAAACCGGTCCTAGGATGCTTGTTTCCAGTCCAGGAGGACCTGGCCTGGCAGTTCGGGCTGGACTGTTCCCATTGGGCGCAGGGTCAAGACAGATTTGCATTTGGCTGGTTCCAAACTGGAATGGCATTGTGAGCAAAGAAACGATGGATTTAGACCCAGATCTCTGTACTGGGGTGAATGTATGACATTGTTCTGCATTCTTTCCATCAACTGTTCTTTTTGCATTTGTCACCCCGAGTGGGACGGGTATGCCCAGACGTAGGTCCTGTGCTCTCCATGCCACTGGAGTCAAGCTATCCTGGCTGATGAGGGATGAAACCCTGAAACCGGTCAAAGGATGCTTGTTTCCAGTCCACGGAGGACCTTGCCTAGCAGTTCGGGCTGGACCATTCCCATTGGGTGCAGGGTCAACACTGATTTGCATATGGCTGGGTCCAAACTGGAATGGCATAGTGAGCAAAAAAATGATGGATTTAGACCCAGATCTCCGTACTGGGGTGAATGTATGACATTGTTCTGCATTCTGTCCATCAACTGTTCTTTTGAATTTGTCACCCCGAGTGGGACGGGTATACCCAGACGTGGGTCCCATGCTCTCCATGCCACTGGAGTCAAGCTATCCTGGCTGATGAGGGGTCAAACCCCGAAACCGGTCCTAGGATGCTTGTTTCCAGTCCAGGGAGGACCTGGCTTGGCAGTTTGGGCTGGACTATTCCCATTGGGCGCAGGGTTAAGACTGATTTGCATATGGCTGGATCCAAACTGGAATGGCATGGTGAGCAAAAAACGATGGATTTAGGCCCAGATCTCTGTACTGGGGTGAATGTATGATATTGTTCTGCATTCTGTCCATCAACTTTTCTTTTTGCATTTGTCATCCTGAAGTGGGACGGGTATGCCCAGACGTGGGTCCCATGCTCTCCATGCCACTGGAGTCAAGCTATCCTGGATGATGAAGGATGACACCCTGAAACTGGTCCTAGGATGCTTGTTTCCAGTACAGGGAGGACCTGGCCTGGCAGTTCAGGCTGGACTGTTCCCATTGGGCGCAGGGTCAAGACTGATTTGCATATGGCTGGGTCCAAACTGGAATGGCATGGTGATCAAAAAACAATGGATTTAGGCCCGGATCTCTGTACTGGCGTGAATGTATGACATTGTTCTGCATTCTGTCCATCAGCTGTTCTTTTTGCATTTGTCTCCCCGAGTGGGCCGGGTATGCCCACACGTGGGACCCGTGCTTTCCATGCCACTGGAGTCAAGCTATCCTGGCTGATGAGGGCTGAAACCCCGAAACCGGTCATAGGATGCTTGTTTCCAGTCCAGGGAGGACCTGGCCTGGAAGTTCGGGCTGCACTGTTACCATTGGGCCCAGGGTCAAGACTGATTTGCATATGGCTGGGTCCAAATTGGAATGGCGTGGTGAGCAAAAAAACGATGGATTTAGACCCAGATCTCTGTACTGGGGTGAATGTATGACATTGTTCTGCATTCTGCCCATCAACTGTTCTTTTTGCATTTGTCACCCCAACTGGGACGGGTATGCCCAGACGTGGGTCCCGTCATGTGCTCTCCATGCCACTGGAGTCAAGCTATCCTGGCTGATGAGGGGTGACACCCCGAAACCGGTCCTAGGATGCTTGTTTCCAGTCCAGGGAGGACCTGACCTGGCAGTTCGGGCTGGACCGTTCCCATTGGACGCAGGGTCAAGACTGAATTGCATATGGCTGGGTCCAAACTGGAATGGCATGGTGAGCAAAAAAGATGGATTTAGGCCCAGAATTCTGTATTGGGGTGAATGTATGACATTGTTCTGCATTCTGCCCATCAACTGTTCTTTTTGCATTTGTCACCCCAACTGGGACGGGTATGCCCAGACGTGGGTCCCGTCACGTGCTCTCCATGCCACTGGAGTCAAGCTATCCTGGCTGATGAGGGATGAAAGCCCGAAACCGGTTCCTAGGATGCTTGTTTCCAGTACAGGGAGGACCTGGCCTGGCAGTTCGGGCTGGACTGTTCCCATTGGGCGCAGGGTCAAGACCGATTTGCATATGGCTGGGCCCAAACTCGAATGGCATGGTGAGCAAAAACGATGGATTTAGGCCCAAATTTCTGTACTAGGGTGAATGTATGACATTGTTCTGCATTCTGTCAATCAACTGTTCTTTTTGCATTTGTCCACCCCGTGTGGGACGGGGTATGCCCAGACGTGGGTCCCATGCTCTCCATGCCACTGGAGTCAAGCTATCATGGCTGATGAAGGGTGAAACCCTGAAACCAGTCCTAGGATGCTTGTTTCCAGTCCAGGGAGGACGTGGCCTGGCAGTTCGGGCTGTACTGTTCCTATTGGGCGCAGGCTCAAGACTGATTTGCATATGGCTGGGTCCAAACTGGAATGGCATGGTGAGCAAAAAGCGATGGATTTAGACCCAGATCTCTGTACTGGGGTGAATGTATGACATTGTTCTGCATTCTGTCCATCAACTGTTCTTTTTGCATTTGTCACCCCCAGTAGACGGGTATGCCCAGACCTGGGTCCCGTGCTCTCCATGCCACTGGAGTCAAGCTATCCTGGCTGATGAGGGGTGAAACCCCGAAACCGATCCTAGGATGCTTGTTTCCAGTCCAGGGAGGACCTGGCCTGGCAGTTCGGGCTGGACTGTTCCTATTGAGCGCAGGGTCCGGACTTATTTGCATATGGCTGGGTCCAAACTGGAATGGCGAGCAAAAAAACAATGGATTTAGACCCAAATCTCAGTACTGGGGTGAATGTATGACATTGTTCTGCATTTTGTCCATCAACTGTTCTTTTTGCATTCATCACCCCAACTGGGACGGGTATGCCCAGATGTGGGTCCCATGCTCTCCATGCCACTGGAGTCAAGCTATCCTGGCTGATGAGGGGTGAAACCCCAAAACCGGTCCTAGGATGCTTGTTTCCAGTCCAGGGAGGACCTGACCTGGCAGTTCGGGCTGGACCGTTCCCATTGGACGCAGGGTCAAGACTGAATTGTATATGGCTGGGTCCAAACTGGGATGGCATGGTGAGCAAAAAAAGATGGATTTAGGCACAGATCTCTGTATTGGGGTGAATGTATGACATTGTTCTGCATTCTGTCTAACAACTGTTCTTTTTGCATTTGTCACCCCGAGTGGGACAGGTATGCCCAGACGTGGGTCCCATGCTCTCCATGCCACTGGAGTCAAGCTATCCTGGTTGATGAGGGGTGAAACCCCGAAACCGGTCCTAGGATTCTTGTTTCCAGTCCAGGGAGGACCTGGCCTGGCAGTTCGGGCTGGACTGTTCCCATTGGGTGCAGGGTCAAGACAGATTTGCATTTGGCTGGTTCCAAACTGGAATGGCATAGTGAGCAAAAAAATGATGGATTTAGACCCAGATCTCCGTACTGGGGTGAATGTATGACATTGTTCTGCATTCTGTCCATCAACTGTTCTTTTTGAATTTGTCACCCCGAGTGGGACGGGTATACCCAGACGTGGGTCCCATGCTCTCCATGCCACTGGAGTCAAGCTATCCTGGCTGATGAGGGGTCAAACCCCGAAACCGGTCCTAGGATGCTTGTTTCCAGTCCAGGGAGGACCTGGGTTGGCAGTTTGGGCTGGACTATTCCCATTGGGCGCAGGGTTAAGACTGATTTGCATATGGCTGGATCCAAACTGGAATGGCATGGTGAGAAAAAAACGATGGATTTAGGCCCAGATCTCTGTACTGGGGTGAATGTATGATATTGTTCTGCATTCTGTCCATCAACTTTTCTTTTTGCATTTGTCATCCCGAGTGGGACGGGTATGCCTAGATGTGGGTCCCATGCTCTCCATGCCACTGGAGTCAAGCTATCCTGGATGATGAAGGATGACACCCTGAAACTGGTCCTAGGATGCTTGTTTCCAGTACAGGGAGGACCTGGCCTGGCAGTTCAGGCTGGACTGTTCCCATTGGGCGCAGGGTCAAGACTGATTTGCATATGGCTGGGTCCAAACTGGAATGGCATGGTGATCAAAAAACAATGGATTTAGGCCCGGATCTCTGTACTGGCGTGAATGTATGACATTGTTCTGCATTCTGTCCATCAGCTGTTATTTTTGCATTTGTCTCCCCGAGTGGGCCGGGTATGCCCACACGTGGGACCCGTGCTTTCCATGCCACTGGAGTCAAGCTATCCTGGCTGATGAGGGGTGAAACCCTGAAACCAGTCCTAGGATGCTTGTTTCCAGTCCAGGGAGGACCTGGCCTGGCAGTTCGGGCTGGACTGTTCCCATTGAGCGCAGGGTCAGCACTGATTTGCATATGGCTGGGTCCAAACTGGAATGGCATGGTGAGCAAAAAACTATGGATTTAGGCCCAGATCTCTGTACTGGGGTGAATGTATGACATTGTTCTGCATTCTGTCCATCAGCTTTTCTTTTTGCATTTATCACCCGGAGTGGGACAGGTATGCCCAGACGTGGGACCCGTGCTTTCCATGCCACTGGAGTCAAGCTATCCTGGCTGATGAGGGTTGAAACCCCGAAACCGGTCATAGGATGCTTGTTTCCAGTCCAGGGAGGACCTGGCCTGGAAGTTCGGGCTGCACTGTTACCATTGGGCCCAGGGTCAAGACTGATTTGCATATGGCTGGGTCCAAATTGGAATGGCATGGTGAGCAAAAAAACGATGGATTTAGACCCAGATCTCTGTACTGGGGTGAATGTATGACATTGTTCTGCATTCTGCCCATCAACTGTTCTTTTTGCATTTGTCACCCCAACTGGGACGGGTATGCCCAGACGTGGGTCCCGTCATGTGCTCTCCATGCCACTGGAGTCAAGCTATCCTGGCTGATGAGGGGTGACACCCCGAAACCGGTCCTAGGATGCTTGTTTCCAGTCCAGGGAGGACCTGACCTGGCAGTTCGGGCTGGACCGTTCCCATTGGACGCAGGGTCAAGACTGAATTGCATATGGCTGGGTCCAAACTGGAATGGCATGGTGAGCAAAAAAAGATGGATTTAGGCCCAGATTTCTGTATTGGGGTGAATGTATGACATTGTTCTGCATTCTGCCCAACAACTGTTCTTTTTGCATTTGTCACCCCAACTGGGACGGGTATGCCCAGACGTGGGTCCCGTCACGTGCTCTCCATGCCACTGGAGTCAAGCTATCCTGGCTGATGAGGGATGAAACCCCGAAACCGGTCCTAGGATGCTTGTTTCCAGTACAGGGAGTACCTGGCCTGGCAGTTCGGGCTGGACTGTTCCCATTGGGCGCAGGGTCAAGACCGATTTATATGGCTGGGCCCAAACTCGAATGGCATGGTGAGCAAAAAAACGATGGATTTAGGCCCAAATTTCTGTACTAGGGTGAATGTATGACATTGTTCTGCATTCTGTCAATCAACTGTTCTTTTTTGCATTTTCCACCCCGTGTGGGACGGGTATGCCCAGACGTGGGTCCCATGCTCTCCATGCCACTGGAGTCAAGCTATCATGGCTGATGAAGGGTGAAACCCTGAAACCAGTCCTAGGATGCTTGTTTCCAGTCCAGGGAGGACGTGGCCTGGCAGTTCGGGCTGTACTGTTTCTATTGGGCACAGGGTCAAGACTGATTTGCATATGGCTGGGTCCAAACTGGAATGGCATGGTGAGCAAAAAGCGATGGATTTAGACCCAGATCTCTGTACTGGGGTGAATGTATGACATTGTTCTGCATTCTGTCCATCAACTGTTCTTTTTGCATTTGTCACCCCGAGTGGGACGGGTATGCCCAGACGTAGGTCCCGTGCTCTCCATGCCACTGGAGTCAAGCTATCCTGTATGATGAGGGATGAAACCCCGAAACCGGTCAAAGGATGCTTGTTTCCAGTCCAGGGAGGACCTGGCCTGGCATTTCGGGCTGGACCGTTCCCATTGGGTGCAGGGTCAAGACTGATTTGCATATAGATGGGTTCTAAACTGGAATGACATGGTGAGCAAAAAAACGATGGATTTAGACCCAGATTCCGTACTGGGGTGAATGTATGACATTGTTCTGCATTCTGTCCATCAACTGTTCTTTTTGAATTTGTCACCCCCAGTAGACGGGTATGCCCAGACGTGGGTCCCGTGCTCTCCATGCCACTGGAGTCAAGCTATCCTGGCTGATGAGGGGTGAAACCCCGAAACCGATCCTAGGATGCTTGTTTCCAGTCCAGGGAGGACCTGGCCTGGCAGTTCGGGCTGGACTGTTCCTATTGAGCGCAGGGTCCGGACTTATTTGCATATGGCTGGGTCCAAACTGGAATGGCATGTGAGCAAAAAACAATGGATTTAGACCCAAATCTCAGTACTGGGGTGAATGTATGACATTGTTCTGCATTTTGTCCATCAACTGTTCTTTTTGCATTCATCACCCCAACTGGGACGGGTATGCCCAGATGTGGGTCCCGTGCTCTCCATGCCACTGGAGTCAAGCTATCCTGGCTGATATGGGGTGAAACCCCAAAACCGGTCCTAGGATGCTTGTTTCCAGTCCAGGGAGGACCTGACCTGGCAGTTCGGGCTGGACCGTTCCCATTGGACGCAGGGTCAAGACTGAATTGTATATGGCTGGGTCCAAACTGGGATGGCATGGTGAGCAAAAAAGATGGATTTAGGCCCAGATCTCTGTATTGGGGTGAATGTATGACATTGTTCTGCATTCTGTCTAACAACTGTTCTTTTTGCATTTGTCACCCCGAGTGGGACAGGTATGCCCAGACGTGGGTCCCATGCTCTCCATGCCACTGGAGTCAAGCTATCCTGGTTGATGAGGGGTGAAACCCCGAAACCGGTCCTAGGATTCTTGTTTCCAGTCCAGGGAGGACCTGGCCTGGCAGTTCGGGCTGGACTGTTCCCATTGGGTGCAGGGTCAAGACAGATTTGCATTTGGCTGGTTCCAAACTGGAATGGCATTGTGAGCAAAGAAACGATGGATTTAGACCCAGATCTCTGTACTGGGGTGAATGTATGACATTGTTCTGCATTCTTTCCATCAACTGTTCTTTTTGCATTTGTCACCCCGAGTGGGACGGGTATGCCCAGACGTAGGTCCTGTGCTCTCCATGCCACTGGAGTCAAGCTATCCTGTATGATGAGGGATGAAACCCTGAAACCGGTCAAAGGATGCTTGTTTCCAGTCCACGGAGGACCTGGCCGTGCAGTTCGGGCTGGACCATTCCCATTGGGTGCAGGGTCAACACTGATTTGCATATGGCTGGGTCCAAACTGGAATGGCATAGTGAGCAAAAAAATGATGGATTTAGACCCAGATCTCCGTACTGGGGTGAATGTATGACATTGTTCTGCATTCTGTCCATCAACTGTTCTTTTTGAATTTGTCACCCCGAGTGGGACGGGTATACCCAGACGTGGGTCCCATGCTCTCCATGCCACTGGAGTCAAGCTATCCTGGCTGATGAGGGGTCAAACCCCGAAACCGGTCCTAGGATGCTTGTTTCCAGTCCAGGGAGGACCTGGGTTGGCAGTTTGGGCTGGACTATTCCCATTGGGCGCAGGGTTAAGACTGATTTGCATATGGCTGGATCCAAACTGGAATGGCATGGTGAGAAAAAAACGATGGATTTAGGCCCAGATCTCTGTACTGGGGTGAATGTATGATATTGTTCTGCATTCTGTCCATCAACTTTTCTTTTTGCATTTGTCATCCCGAGTGGGACGGGTATGCCTAGATGTGGGTCCCATGCTCTCCATGCCACTGGAGTCAAGCTATCCTGGATGATGAAGGATGACACCTCGAAACTGGTCCTAGGATGCTTGTTTCCAGTACAGGGAGGACCTGGCCTGGCAGTTCAGGCTGGGCTGTTCCCATTGGGCGCAGGGTCAAGACTGATTTGCATATGGCTGGGTCCAAACTGGAATGGCATGGTGATCAAAAAACACAATGGATTTAGGCCCAGATCTCTGTACTGGCGTGAATGTATGACATTGTTCTGCATTCTGTCCATCAGCTGTTCTTTTTGCATTTGTCTCCCGAGTGGGCCGGGTATGCCCACACGTGGGACCCGTGCTTTCCATGCCACTGGAGTCAAGCTATCCTGGCTGATGAGGGGTGAAACCCTGAAACCAGTCCTAGGATGCTTGTTTCCAGTCCAGGGAGGACCTGGCCTGGCAGTTCGGGCTGGACTGTTCCCATTGAGCGCAGGGTCAGCACTGATTTGCATATGGCTGGGTCCAAACTGGAATGGCATGGTGAGCAAAAAAACTATGGATTTAGGCCCAGATCTCTGTACTGGGGTGAATGTATGACATTGTTCTGCATTCTGTCCATCAGCTTTTCTTTTTGCATTTATCACCCGGAGTGGGACAGGTATGCCCAGACGTGGGTCCCGTGCTTTCCATGCCACTGGAGTCAAGCTATCCTGGCTGATGAGGGTTGAAACCCCGAAACCGGTCATAGGATGCTTGTTTCCAGTCCAGGGAGGACCTGGCCTGGAAGTTCGGGCTGCACTGTTACCATTGGGCCCAGGGTCAAGACTGATTTGCATATGGCTGGGTCCAAATTGGAATGGCATGGTGAGCAAAAAACGATGGATTTAGACCCAGATCTCTGTACTGGGGTGAATGTATGACATTGTTCTGCATTCTGCCCATCAACTGTTCTTTTTGCATTTGTCACCCCAACTGGGACGGGTATGCCCAGACGTGGGTCCCGTCACGGGCTCTCCATGCCACTGGAGTCAAGCTATCCTGGCTGATGAGGGGTGAAACTCCAAAACCGGTCCTAGGATGCTTGTTTCCAGTCCAGGGAGGACCTGACCTGGCAGTTCGGGCTGGACCGTTCCCATTGGACGCAGGGTCAAGACTGAATTGCATATGGCTGGGTCCAAACTGGAATGGCATGGTGAGCAAAAAAAGATGGATTTAGGCCCAGATTTCTGTATTGGGGTGAATGTATGACATTGTTCTGCATTCTGTCCATCAACTGTTCTTTTTGCATTTGTCACCCCGAGTGGGATAGGTATGCCCAGACGTGGGTCCTGTGCTCTCCATGCCACTGGAGTCAAGGTATCCTGGCTGATGACGGGTGAAACCCCGAAACTGGTCCTAGGATGTTTGTTTCCAGTCCAGGGAGGACCTGGCCTGGCAGTTCGGAGTGGACTGTTCCCATTGGGCACAGGGTCAAGACTGATTTGCATATGGCTGGGTCCAAACTGGAATGGCATGGTGAGCAAAAAAAGATGGATTTAGGCCCAGATCTCTGTATTGGGGTGAATGTATGACATTGTTTTGCATTCTGTCCATCAACTGTTCTTTTTGCATTCGTCATCCCGAGTGGGACGGGTATGCCGAGACGTGGGTACCGTGCTCTCCATGTCACTGGAGTCAAGCTATCCTCGCTGATGAGGGGTGAAACCCCAAAACAGGTCCTAGGATGCTTGTTTCCAGTCCAGGGAGGACCTGGCCTAGCAGTTCGGGCTGGACTGTTCCCATTGAGCGCAGGGTCAAGACTGATTTGCATATGGCTGGGTCCAAACTGGAATGGCTTGTGAGAAACAAAACGATGGATTTAGGGCCCAGATCTCTGTACTGGCGTGACTGTATGACATTGTTCTGCATTCTGTCCATCAGCTGTTCCTTTTGCATTTGTCACCCTGAGTGGGACAGGTATGCCCACACGTGGGTCCTGTGCTCTCCATGCCACTGGAGTCAAGCTATCCTGGCTGATGTGGGGTGAAACCCTGAAACCGGTCCTAGGATGCTTGTTTCCAGTCCAGGTAGGACCTGGCCTGGCAGTTCGGGCTGGACTGTTCCCATTGGGCGCAGGGTCAGGACTGATTTGCATATGGCTGGGTCCAAACTGGTATGGCATGGTGATCAAAAAAACAATGGATTTAGGCCCAGATCTCTGTACTGGGGTGAATGTATGACATTGTTCTGCATTCTGTCAATCAACTGTTCTTTTAGCATTTGTCACCCGAGTGGGACAGGTATGCCGAGACGTGGGTCTCATGCTCTCCATGACACTGGAGTCAAGCTATCCTGGCTGATGAGGGGTGAAACCACGAAAACGGTCCTAGGATGCTTGTTTCCAGTCCAGGGAGGACCTGGCCTGGGAGTTCGGGCTGGACTGTTCCCATTGGGCGCAGGGTCAAGACTGATTTGCATATGGCTGGGTCCAAACTGGAATGGCATGGTGAGAAAAGAAACGATGGATTTAGGCCCAGATCTCTGTACTGGGGTGAATGTATGACATTGTTCTATATTCTGTCCATCAACTGTTCTTTTTGCAAGCAGCTGAGATGACAGCTCTTACTAGAGCTTGTGAAATGAGTGCTAGCCTTAAGGTTAATATCTATACAAATAGCCAGTATGCATTTAGCATCGCACATAATTTTGGACACCTATGGGTTGAGAAAGGTTTTCTGACGTCACATGGCACTAAAATAACATACTGTGGATATTGGACATATAATGCAACTGGTAATGATATTTCCCCATAGACATAGGGTAGCAAACTTCCTTGACCATAACGGTTGATTCTGTCAAAACAAATAGGATGAGACATATTCTGCCCTTATGATTAAGAGAAATAGGTGGTATCACTTTATAATGTGTTTCCCAAGTGTGTTAGTTTGATTGTTGCTGCTTATAATGGGCCTGTTATATTTCTTAGAAATTAAATATCCCACACAACAGGATATTCCTACACTCTCTACCAGCATCATCCAATACACACTAGCCCCTGAAGAAATGGCTCAAAGGAGGAAATACATCATAATTCCTTTGTCACCCTCCTTCATCACAGTCACCAAGTACTAAAAAAGGGGACTGCTGGATGTGTTTGAAGTTCCCTTCTACAAATAACTTTCCCTTTTGAAGCATCCTGCTATGCTCTACATGTAGCAATTCTTAAGATAGATTTAATATAGTTTTTTAAGGGTTTGGTGGTGTCGGGCTTTAGCACCAGGACCTCTACCCCATCTTTTTATCCACAATACCACACCGATATTTTAGAAATGGGAAATTGCACCTCAGTGATAAAGCCCAATGCAACGTTCCCCTTTCTGAGGTATTTACTCTTTTATTCCCAGGTAATAATAAAAACAACCCCCATTACTTTACCAAAACAGAATAGCAAAAATGTGCCATTCCTAAAAATAAGAAGGCACAATGTAACTCGGAGTATTTGCATTAAAAGTAATGGTACCTACCAGGTGGGAAATAGTGAAATGTGCAATATGGCTTTAGAGATAGCATCAAATAATGTAACCTTTCCCATTCATATAGGTGTCTCAGTTTACTTTATTTACGGGGATAAAGTCTGTACTTAACTTCCAGTAAAATGGGGGGGTTGTTGTCACCTAGGTTTTATAGTGGCTGCCATGTTTTTCAAAATTACAAAGGAAAAAACAGGGGATTAAAGGGATCAGATATACCTAGGGGTAAAACAAGCATTAACCAAGACAATACTACCTCAGAAGTGACAGGTGATGTACTAAAGGCTTTCTTACCTTGGTTCGGTTCTGCTGAGCGCCCAACAAGTTGACTCATTCCCTTAAGATAAAGTATGATTAACATTGTCTATTTATACATTTCCATCTATGGTATTAAAGTACTCAAAGTTAAGCTGACCAAAGCTAGTATCCACATATCTATCTTTGGCCTGCAGTCCAGAGGCAGACCATTATGAATGACTTATACATTCTTGCACAATTTTATCAGCAGATACTCATGCGAAGTGCAATATTGGCAATATTTAGTATACAGAACACACAAAGAGGATTTATCTCTTACTGTTCTTCTGACGCACTTGGCACATAAATAGCACATCTAAGCAACACCAGCTTTGTCAATACCCTGGACAAAGAATGACCTTGCTTCATCGCACGCTCTAAACTACATATCCTTATGTGGCCTGTGAGGGCAAGTTAACTGAAGTTCTAAGAGCAAAATAGAAGGACCCGCAAAATGGCAGAACTGAGGTTCACGTATATATCCATTGTTAAGAGCAGTTAAAATGGAGAGCAGGGTCTGTTTTTAAAAGAAATATATATTTGATTGCATGGTGTAAATATGTAGAAAGCTAAAGTTAGCTAGTGATAAAATTGGAAAAATGTACTGCTGTCTTCGATATACTTAATTTGCAAAAAGTCAACCACACCTGCAACAGTTGAGCTAGAAGATAGTATGCTGCTTATAGAAATTGTTGTGAATGTTTGACCTACTGGCACAAGAAGAGAGTGTTCCAAAACAAAGAGATTGCTATGGAAACTGAGCTAAAACAGACTAGGCGGAAGGGTTGTAAAGAGAGCATAATTTTAAAGTTGAAAGGATAGTTGTTTAGACAGTTGGCTATGCATAAAAACATATTGTCTAAACCACTACTACTTGTAGAAGTTAAATATCAATAGAAAGCGATAATAGTAGCATGTTAACCCCTTATCTACTTGACCTCCCCCCCAGTCCCCCCAGTGCTGAGCCCTTTTTGTCTCGGGCTCACTGGAATTAAGCTATCCTGACTGATGAGGGGTGAAACCCCGAAACCGGTCCTAGGATGCTTGTTTCCGCGCCAGGGAGGACCTGGCTTGGCAGTTCAGGCTGGACTGTTCCCATGAGGCACAGGGTCAAGACTGATTTGCATATGGCCAGGTCTAAACTGGGGTGGCATGGTGAGCAAAAGAATGATGGATTTAACCCAGATCTCTTGACTGGGGGTGAATGTTTTGATTTGTTCTGCATTCCATCCATCAATTGTGTGTCTTTTGCTTCCTCACCCTAAGTGCACCGGGTATGCCCAGACGTGGGTCGCAGGCTCACTGTGCCACTGGAATCAAGCTATCCTGACTGATGAGGGGTGAAACCCTGAAACCGGTCCTATGATGCTTGTTTCTGATCCAGGGAGGACCTGGCTTGGCAGTTCAGGCTGGACAGTTCCCATGAGGCACAGGGTCAAGACTGATTTACATATGGCCAGGTCTAAACTGGGGTAGCATGGTGAGCAAAAGAATGATGGATTTAACCCAGATCTCTTGACTGGGGGTGAATATTTTGATTTGTTCTGCATTCCGTCCATCAATTGTGTGTCTTTTGCTTCCTCGCCCTATGTGCGCCGGGTATGCCCAGACGTGGGTCCTGGGCTCCCTGTGCCACTGGAATCAAGCTATCCTGGCTGATGAGGGGCAAAACTCCGAAACCTGTCCTAGGATGCTTGTTTCCGGTCCAGGGAGGACCCGGCTTGGCAGTTCAGGCTGGACTGTTCCCATGAGGCACAGGGTCAAGACTGATTTGCATATGGCCAGGTCTAACTCTAAACTGGGGTGGCATGGTGAGCAAAAGAATGATGGATTTAACCCAGATCTCTTGACTGGGGGTGAATGTTTTGATTTGTTCTGCATTCCGTCCATCAATTGTGTGTCTTTGCTTCCTCGCCCTAAGTGCGCCAGGTATGCCCAGACGTGGGTCCCGGGCTCACTGTGCCACTGGAATCACGCTAACCTGGCTGATGAGGGGTGAAACCCCGAAACCGGTCCTAGGATGCTTGTTTCGGGTCCAGGGAGGACCTGACTTGGCAGTTCATGCTAAACTGTTCCCATGAGGCACCGGGTCAAGACTGATTTGCATATGGCCAGGTCTAAACTGGGGTGGATATGGTGAGCGAAAGAATGATGGATTTAACCCAGATCTCTTGGCTGGGGTTGAATGTTTTGATTTGTTCTTCATTCCGTCCATCAATTGTGTGTCTTTTGCTTCCAAGCCCTTTTTGGCTATTTGGAGTAGTTTGTGCTTAGGGCTTCGTAACTTTTTTCCACATAAGCTATCCATGCCAAATTTGTGTCCTTGTTCTCCAACATCCTGGGGATTCTAAAGGTACCCAAGGTTTTTGGATTCCACTGGAAGTGACCAAGAATGTAGCCAAAATAAGCTAAAGTTTGGTTTTTGGGGGAAAAATTGGAAAAAAGTGCTGTAGAAGAAAGCATCTGGTTTTTTCCCTGCAAATGGTTCAACAAAGCGTTTGCAGTACTAAAATCACCATCTTCCCAGCTTCCAGGAACAGGCAGACTTTTATCAGAAAAACAAAATGTTCTACACAGTTTTGGCATTTTAATGGTAATTAGCCTATTTTTCCTATTTTTTGTGCTTTCAACCTACTTTCAGTTAGTGGTATAAATTGATGTGAAACCAATAATGGATCCCGGAAAGCTATACATTTCTGAAAAGTAGACAAAATCTTGAATTCCCCAAGGGGTCATTTGTGTAGATCCTTCAAGGTTTGCCTATAGAAAGTACCAGTTGAAATAAAAACATTTTGAAAATGAGTTGAAATAAACAGCCATTTGTGCCTGCGTTTTCACCTGTAACTTCTTCTAAGTATGGCAGATGTTTAAAAGCAATATACCGTTATGTCCACTGGACCCCTATGTTTGCAGGGGTACATAGGTCTTGTAGGTTCACCACAAACCCGAAGTGCCAAGAGCCAATAACTGAGCTGCGCCTTGCTATGGTTTTTCATTGATCAAGGAAAACTATGTATTTCCAAAGGGGAACAACATATGGAGTTTAGAAGCAGTGGTTATTTGCACAACTCCGAATATTTGGGGACCTATACTAGTATGTGAATTAGAGGGCATTTTTGAAAATGACTTATTTTTTATACACTGTCTTACATTTGGAAGGCAGAAATGCACAGAAAGTCAATTGGCAATAAAACTTGTTCTACTATTCTGTGTTCCCCTAAGTCTCCCAATATAAATGGTACCTCACTTGTGTGGGTAGGCCAAGTGCCCGCGACAGGAAACAGCCTAAAATGCAACATGGGCACATCACATTTTTCCAGTGAAAACTGACCCTTTTTTTGCAATGTGCCTAGCTATGGTTTTTAGACACTAGCTCAGCTGGCACCTAAGGAAACCTAGCAAACCTGCACATTTTTAAAACTAGACACCCAGGGTAATCCGGGATAGGGTGACTTCTGTGGCTCTCATCAGGTTCTGTTACCCAGAATCCCTTGCAAACCTCAAACTTTGTCTAAAAAAACACATTTTCCTCACATTTCTGTGATGGAAAGTTTGGGAATCTGTGGGAAGCCACAAACTTCCTGACACCTAGCATTCTCCCAAGTCTCCTGATAAAAATGGTACCTCACTTGTGTGGGTAGGCCTAGTGCCCGCGACAGGAAAAAGTCAAACCGCAACATGGGCACATCGCATTTTTCCATTGAAAAATGAACCTTTTTTTTTGCAATGAGCTTATCTGCAGATTTTGGACTCTAGCTCAGCCGCCACCTATGGAAACCTAGCTAACCTGTACATTTTTGAAAATTAGACACCCTGGGGAAACCAGGATGTAGTGACTTCTGTGTCTCTCACCAGGTTCTCTTACCCAGAATCCCTTGCAAACCTCAAACTTAGTTAAAAAAAACACATTTTCCCCACGTTTCTGTGATGGAACGTTCTGGAAACTGTGGGGAGCCACAAACTTCCACCCAGCCAGCATTCCCCTGTGTCTCCCAATAAAAATGGTACCTTACTTGTGTGGGTAGAGCTAGTGCCCGTGACACGAATAGCCCCAAAACGCAATGTGGGCACATCACATTTTTCCAGCGAAAACTGACCCTTTTTTTTGCAATGTGCCTAGCTGTGGTTTTTGGACCCCAGCTCAGCTGGCACCTAGGAAACCTAGAAAACCGGTACATTTGTGAAAACTAGACACCCAGGGAATCCAGGATGGGGTATCTTCTGTGGCTACCACCAGGTTCTGTTGCCCAGAAGCCCTTGCAAACCTCAAACTTTGTAAAAATAAAACACATTTTCCTCACGTTTCTGTGATGGAAAGTTCTGGAAACTGTGGGGAGCCACACACTTCCACCCACCAGTATTCCCCTATGTCTCTTGATAAAAATGGTACCTCACTTGTGTGGTCTGGCCTAGTGACTGCAACAGGAAATGGCCCAAAACGCAACGTGGGCACATCACATTTTTCAAGTGAGAACTGACCCTTTTTTTTACAATGTGCGCTGCTGTGGTTTTAGACCCTAGCTCAGATGGCACCTAGGGAAACCTAGCTAACTTGTACATGTTTTAAAACTAGACACCCAGGGGAATCCAGGATAGGGTGACTTCTGAGGCTATCACCAGGTTCTGTGACCCCGAATCCCTTGCAAACCTCAAACTTTGAAAAAAAAAATATTTTCCTCACGTTTCTGCGATGGAAAGTTCTTGACACTGTGAGGAGCCACAAAGTTAGAACCCAACCAGCACCCTTCAAGTCACCCAATAAAAATGGTACCTCACTTGTGTGGGTGACTCAAGTGCCTGCGACAGGGAAGGGCCCAAAACGTATTGTGGAGACATCAAAATGGCCTCTCGCAAAACTACCTGTTTTTACAAGGGGATTACCTCAATTTTTGGTCCCCGGCTCGCAACAATCTAGGGAAACATACCAAACCCAGACATTTCTGAAAACTGGACACCCGGGGGAGTCCAGGGATGTGTGACTTGCGTGGATCTCCCAAAGTTTTCTTACCCAGGATCCCCTGCAAACATCAAATTTAGTTAAACAATCCAATTTTCAACACATTTAAGTGATGGAAAGTTCCAGAATCTGTGGGGAGCCTCAAACTTCCATCCACCCAGCGTTTCCCCAAGTCTCCCGATAAAAATGGTACCTCATATGTGTTGGTAGGCCTAGTGTCAGCGACAGAGAAGGGCCAAAAACGTACTGTGGAGATTTTAAAATGATAGATCACTTCAATGTGTAGAAAATTTGACTTGTTAGCTAAATTTGACATTTGCAGGGGATCCTGGGTAAGAAAACATTAGGGGATCCATGCAAGCAACACCTCCCTGGAATCCCCCGGGTGTACAGTTTGGTAGGTTTACCAAGATTCCTGCAGAGCCCGGTACCAAAAAATGGAGGTAATCCCCTTGTAAAAACAGGTAGTTTTGCAATAGACCATTTTGATGTCCCCACAATACGTTTTGGGCCCTTCCCTGTCGCAGGCACTTGGGCCACCCACACAAGAGAGGAACCATATTTATCGGGAGACTTAGGGGAACACTAAGTGGATGGAAGTTTGTAGGTCGCCGCAGATTCCGGAACTTTCCATCACTTAAATGTGAAGAATTTTTGATTTTTAGCTAAATGTGAGGTTTGCAGGGGGTTCTGGGTAAAAAAAAAACCTGTGAGAGCCAACGCAAGTCATGCACCCCTGTACTCCCTCATTGTCTACTAATCAAAAATGTGCAGGTTTGCCTAGGTGAAGGCTGAGCTAGGGCACAAAATACCCAGATACCCATACTGACAAAAAAAGTTCTTACAAAAGGCCATCTTACTGCCACAATTATAAATCTGGCACTAATTTGATAAAGTTAATCTACCACTTACACTGGTTGGTTTTTGCAGCTCCAGGAGACGCTGGCATCAAAGCACAAATACTTATCAAAGTATATACAAATTGAAACCAAACCTTCTGAAGGTAAGCCATAAAGCCACTGCACCAACCGCTTTAAGGTCCATGCACACGCCATTCACGCACCACACACAAGACTTCCATACCGCCAGCCACAGGCCCAATCAAACAGATCATTTGCACTCACATCAACATACCACTGCCACGCAAGGGCCCATCACATTCATACGCCACAAGACGTAATGAGTTTGACTACATTTTACCACCTGTCAAGTATCCGCCTCCTTCTTCCCGAGCATTACCAAACGCATGCCGAGTGAACCTTTACTAATGGCTCCCATGACAGCCACATGAGGCTCAGGAAGACATGTCTTTCATGCGCCTTTAGTGCACTCACTGTGCTAAATCCAACTCCTTCCAGTTTGTAGATGCAAGTTGGGGGGTGCCAGAGTATGCCGCAAAGCCATTCCTCGAGCTGAGCGAGCACATCTACCTTTTAAAATAAGGCAAACATGCTGGAAATTTTCCAAAGCTTTCTAAAGATAACATCATAAACTATGAAGAACGGTAGAATGTGAAACACGGGTAGTCCGTGACAATGTAGCATATGTCCAATCCACCGTTATATGCAGTGACTGTAATGCACTTATCATACAGAAAACTGACCATCTACTAAGTTCTGACGGAGGATGAACATGGCAAGCAGGTCAACCAATTGACCCATAAGTACCATAGTAAATTCAATGCAAGTGTGACATTAACAGATTTGAATCCATGCGTCAAGATGAAGTCATGATGTGTATCTGTACTACCTTTACTATCTGCCTTCTACCTATGTAATATTCCTGGAAATGCACACCTACCGTAAGCTTTTCTTACCCGTTCATGTCTGTCCTCATCAGAGTCCTGACTAATCCTGTCTAATTGTCAAGTGAACCTAAACTAATGCCTTCCATCTTTAGCTACTTGAAGCTTGAGAAAAAGTTTCTGAAATGCGCCATCAACGCACACACTGTGCTAAATCCAACTCCTTCCAGTTTGTGGATGCAAGTTTGGGGGTGTTCGAGTATGCCACCAAAGCCATTCCTTGAACTGAGCGAGCATATCTACCTTTGAAAATAAGGCAAACATGCTGGGGGATATTGCCTAAGTTCCCAAAAGTAATAAGCCAAGCAAATGCCCTGTGGGTCTCATTCACCGACACTTTTACTTTGACAGTGTGAAAACTCAATTACTAGCTTGCATCATACCCAATGCTATTGAAAAGGGTACAGGACACAATATCTTGTATGATGATTATTTTCACATATTAAACTAAAGATGTGAAAACAATCTTCATACAAGATATTGTGTCCCGTATCCCTTTTCAATAACATGGTTATGATACAAGTTAATAATTGAGTTTGCACACTTACAAAACAAGTAGAAATGTTGGTGAATAAGTCCCATTGGATATTTGTCTGACTTAATACGCTTACTGCGGTTCTCATGGTCCTTTTGTAGTATACATAAGTTCCCTAACAAGCCCTTCAAAATCCAGTCAAGCCTTTAACATTTTGCCGAACAGGGTACTCCGTGACAACATGGCGCATGTTCTGTCCACCAGTATGTGCAGTGTGGGGACTAAAATGCACTTGTCAATTGGCAATCAGAACAACTAATACGTTCTGAAAGCAGATAAAGGTGTCGAGAAGTCCATGATTTCCTGAAGTAGAGGAACAAATATTCTGCGGCTGCTTGCCTAGCAAAGTAGTGGCCCACAGACAGTAGGTATCCTTTCACAGCAATTGAAAGGTTCACCTAATGGCAGCTCCACCTCAGTCAATTTCCCAGTACTTTGCTTTGGTATGATACAACATAAAGCAAGCAGGAAAATAGAAGCAGGCTTACTTGGGCACTGGGGACAGCAAACACGAGTCTCCTGCCTCTTTCCCTGCATCAAGCACACTTTACAATGACAACATGGTCGCTCCTTTTTGGGTGTTGCAGGAATTTTATCAGCAGAGTGTCACTCCTGCAGCCTTGCCACGTCCTCCAGAACACATGAAGTGGAGGCTGCTGCTTCTGTAGCAGTGAGACTTTCAATCACAGACAACTGAAATTCAAAGAAAGACATGAGTTTTTCTGTGGTGGTCTGAAGATAAACAACATACTCATTGTATGTTGCCATCTGGATCAGGTGAGTAATCAGTTTCTTATACCAAGTGTGAGTTTTACGACTCACATTGTATGGCTGAAGATCTGGTCATTCTTGTTCACTCCGCCCATGTGCATATTATAATCAAGTATACAGGTGGGCTTGTGGACATTGGCCATCTGACCCCAAACCGTGACAGGGGAAGTGCTCTCATAAAATAATTGTAGTGAGCACGTACACATCTTGCCTATCTGAGAACTTGACTGCAAGCAGTTTGCTGGAAAGCAACTCAGTGCTCTGGGATTTCTCGAGCTTCTTGCAAACAAGCTCCTGCGGAATCCTTTGTAGCGACAACAAATTGTACTGCATGCCACAGTGCCAGCTTTGTAGAGCTCACTGAACAGCTCTACTCCTTTATAGAAATTGTCCACATAAAGGTAATAACCTTTGTGGAAGGAGTGGCTGGACAAGTTCCCATACAATCTTTCCTGTGACCCCTAGCATGGGAGGGCAACCTACAGGGTTTAGAGTTGTGTCCTTCCCTGTATACAGTCTCAAGCTGTACACATAGCCAGTCGAGCTCTCACACAGCATGTACAGCTTAATGCCATAGCGAGCTCATTTGCTCGTAATATACTGACTGAACAGCAGCCGCCCATTATACAGGATCAAGGACTCATCAATAGCTATATTCTTTCCAGGAGTATAAACCTCTGGAAACCTGGCAGACAAATGTTCCATGACAGGCCGAATTTTGAGCAACCTGTCATGGTCTGGATGGTCCCGGGGCAATGCAGCGGAATTGTCATTGAAATGCAGCATGCGCTGCAATAGCAAAAAACTATCTCTGCTCATGTATGGTGCAAAGATTGAGGTTAACCAAACCATGCGAGTAGACCAGTAGGACAGCAAGGTTGGTTTATACTCCACCCGCATTTTGAGAGTGAGGACCAAAAATATGTTCAAATCCCCTAATGAAGTGGGAGTTCACTTGTGTGCCCTAGAATGAGGCCCGAGAGTGCCTCCATGCTCCCTCAGAAATTGTTCAGCACGCAAATTTGTTTGCTGCACAATTTCATCAAGGAAATCAACATCCAAAAAGAGATGGACGTAGTCAACTGGCAAAAAATTAGCCCTATTGACTATATCCAGCTTTGCCAGTGAAAGGCGGAATTTGGGCTGAACTAAATTGGGAGGCTGCAAAGAGAGCACTCTCTCTGTGCTTGCCGCCGCACGTGCCTGCTCTCTGGGTTGCTCTAGACCTGCCACTGGTGTCCCGCTGCACAGACTGTGCTTGCGAAGGGACAGCACGACTGACATTGTTCCCTTCAGAATCACTGGAAGATGAGTCATCGGATGGAACTGCTCCGACTGAAAAATCACTCCCAGATTCTGCTCCATTGTCCTCTCCCTCAGATGCTGTCTCAGTATCTGCTGTCTCAGTCTCTGATCCTGCATCAGAGCTGGACTCCAGAACCAGATTTAGGGCCTGGGCAGCATTCATTCAACGATACGCTATCTCTGCTACTGCCTAAAACCTTCCTTTTAAAACACTATCCTACATAGAAGGCAGATAGGTTGTTGTGTAGTGTGGCTCCTATTTCCCTAATAGGCTCTGCGCATTGGAATAATATACCCTATAGGCTTGACATAGGACT